>WNGS01061674.1:352643-363293 GCA_020271785.1 Procambarus virginalis
ATTCATTGTTTTCCATAAAACTAGAAATTGATTCCTAATCACTCTTTCAAACACTTTTATTATGTGTGATGTTAGTGCAACTGGCCTATATTTTTTGCCAAGGCTTTACTCCCCCCCTTGTGCAACGGAGCTATATCTGCAGATTTAAGTGCTGCTGGTATCTCCCCTGTATCCAGGCTCTTTCTCCATATTACGCTGAGTGCTCTCGCTACTGGTACTTTACATTTCTTTATGAATATTGAATTCCATGAGTCAGGCCCAGGGGCTGAGTGCATGGGCATATTGTCAATTTCTCTTTCAAAGTCTTCCGAGTTTGTGGTAATATCCGTTATATTATCTGCAGCTTGAATGTCATTCATAAAGAAGCTGTCTGGGTCATCAACTTTCATGTTGTTAATTGGTGTGCTAAACATAGCCTCATACTGGCTTCTTAGAATTTCACTAATCTCTTTGTTGTCCTCTGTGTACGTACCTTCATTTGTAATTAACGGTCCAATACTGGTCGAGGTTTTGGATTTTGATTTAGCGTATGTGAAAAAATATTTCGGATTTTTCCTTATCTCTTGTATAGCTCTCTGTTCCAATTCCATTTCCTCAGACTCATATGATCGCTTCAACGTTTGTTCGATTTCTTCGATCTCCCTGCTTAGGCTTATTTTCCTTGCTTGTGATAGTTGTGTCTGCCGAAGCATTTCCGTAATTTTTTTTCCTTCTCCTGTACAGTCGTCTGCGTTCTCTTTCTAGAGTGTTCCTCTTTCTGCCCCTCCTCACCGGCACGTGCTTCAAGCAGACCTTGTAAGCTTCAGCTGTCAGTTGAGCTATTCCCTGTGTGGGAGTTTTGTCGCTTAAGACCGTCTCCCATTGAATGGTTGAAAGGTCTACATTTATTTTTTCCCAGTCAATCCTCTTATTGTTGAAATTGAATTGATTGAATATTCCTTCTCGCTTGTTGGGTCTCTTAGATCTACTACCGTTATTTATGCTAGTTCGCACTTCAATGAGCTTATGGTCTGAGTATGAAGTATCTGAGATTGTTATGTCTCTGATTAGTTCATCATTGTTTGTGAATAACAAGTCTAGTGTGTTTTCGTTCCTAGTTGGTTCTGTAATCTGTTGATTGAGCGAGAATTTGTCACAGAATCTCAAAAGTTCTCTGACCTGTGGCTGGTTATTTCCCGGGTCATTCCCTGCTATGATATTTGTGTTTGCCATTCTCCATCTTAGACTCGGTAAATTGAAATCTCCAAGGAAGATAATATCTGGAGCTGGGTTTGCTAGGTCATCAAGTATGTTCTCTATTTTGTGCATCTGCTCTGTGAATTCCTCAACCGTTGTATCTGGCGGTTTATATATTAAAATAATAATTAGTTTAGTTTCTCTACCTTAATTCCAAGTACCTCTACCACCTCATTAGTTGAGTTTAGTAGTTCTGTGCATACCAGGTCCTCTTTAATATACAGACCTACTCCCCATTTGACCTAGTTTTTCTATCACATCTGTATAAATTATAATTTGGAATCCAGATTTCACCATCCATGTAATCTTTTGTATGAGTTTCCGTGAATGCCCCAAAATGGAGTTTGACTCTAATAGGAGACCATTTATGAACTTGACTTTATTTCTTGACTTTGGCTTTAGACCTTGAATGTTTGCAAAAATGAATGATTGTCCATATTGTGTGTCACTTCTGGAAGGTTTTGGTGGTTCTCCCTCCTCTCTACCCTGACCCAGGGTGTGTTGTTGTGGCAATGGTTTGTCCAGTTTTGGAAGTGATATTGGGGAGTGTGGTAGTCTCTGTGTAGTTGGGGGGTGTAGTATGTGTGGGCTTGATGACGAAATGTAGTCCAGTCTCGGGCATTTCCCCCTCTCCATCCGTACTCCTGCCACGTTTCTGCCTGTCTGTTTCTCCCTCTGTTTCTGCCTGCCTCTAAAAAATGTTCAGGGCTATTATATTGGACTTCCTCTCTTATATAGCGCTGACGTATATAGCTTCCTCTGACGTGGAAATCGGGGCAATGAAGATCGTAGCATTTCCTCTCATTAACTGAGAGTTTGCATAGCTTAGGGTGAAAATATCTACACTCAGTATCAAAACGACATCTGCCTTTCCCTAACCAGTTCCGGCATTTCCGTGGGTGCATGAATGAGCATTCCGTGCCTCTGGGCCCATATCTGCACTGTCCTTTTGCATAATACCTGCAAATATTTTCATCTGTGATTGCATTATTCTTGTTTGTATCCGTGTACGACTTGGCTACCTCTGTGATTTTTGTTCCAACTTTCTCGTTTCTGCATTTATTCTCGGTATTGATTATTCTATTGAGGAGCTAACGACTTGGTGATTGGAGGACCAAGTAGTTGGACATCGGCGTTTGCTCTCACCACTAAATTACCACAATCACATCTGGCACCAACTCTAGGGCTAAGACTTGTGCATGGAAAATAGGTTACATCATATCATGCCTAACAAACCTTTAGGAATTCTATGATAAAGTAACAAGAATAAGGCAGGACAAAGAAGCATGGCAGACTGCATATTTCTAGAATGCCAAAAAAACCTTTGACACTTGAGAGGCAGGCGAGAGTAAGCGAAAAAGCCCTAGCTTGAGTAAAGAATTACTTAACAGGCAGGAGCCAGAGAGTTACAGTCATGGGCGAGAAGTCAGACTGGCGAACAGTAACGAGTGGAGTACCTCAAGGATCGGTACTGGGACCACTTCTATATCTAACATACGTGAACGACATGTCTACAGGAATCAAATCCTATATGTCGATGTACGCGGATGTCGCGAAATTAATGAGACGAGTTGTGACAGAAGAGGATTGTAGGATACTCCAAGAGGACTTGAGCAAGCTACAGAGATGGTCAGAGAAGTGGCTACTGGAGTTCAACACTAACAAGTGTAAAGATGTGGAAATAGGTGACAAGAGACCAAAAGGTCAGTACACAATAAAGGGAAACTACCTTCCTCTGACGATTCGCGACAGGGGCCTTGGAGTGGACGTCACACAAAATCTAACTCCCAAGGCAAATGTAAATCTATTTAAATATAAATGTAAATGTTAATTTGTTAAAAAATCGCTAACATCTGAAAGTTCCTCACTGATTGCTTTGAAATTTTGACACAACGCTTCATTCGAATAGACGCGTGTTTTTATATACCAACTATTTTGATGCCATACCTGTGACAGGTAAAAACATGTTTTTTTGAAAAACAGCGCCATCTGTTGCATGTAATAGCAACACATGCTACACTAAATATATTATGATTCCGTTTCAATGTTTCTGATTGCATTGATAAATGGAATTTTCATAGATTTCTATTTATTTTCTTTTTTATTTAATTATTTTGTGTGATATTGTGTTGGAATTGAGTTGAGTTGTTTACAATACCATTCATTTCGCAAGTATAAGTATAGATGCCACACCTATAACAGGTAAAAACATTCTTTTTTTATGAAACAGCGCCATCTGTTTCATGTAAGAGTAACACACGCTATTATAAATATGTTACAATTCCATTTCAATATTTCCGATTTCACTGATAAAGTGAATTTCATAGATTTCTATTTATTCTCATTTTGATTTAATTATTTTGTGTAACACTGCATTGGAATTGAGCTGTGTTGTGTACCATTCCGTTCATTTCTGAGTACAGTTTATTTTTTTATTTTTTCATTTTTTTCATTTCGTTTTTTAACTGTTTGTCTTATGTTTCAGTGATGAAACATCTGATCATTTGATGTTCCCAATTTTCTGATGGGAACATCAGATCATTTGGGAATGCATCGGACCAGGGAGGGGGGAATAGTGGGGGAAGTACGAGGGGACGGGGGAGTTGGGGATGGTGGGGGACAAGGGGACAAGTTAGTGGGGGATGGTGGAAGGACGAGGGAACGGGGGAGTGGGAGATGGTTGGGAGGACGAGGTGACGCTGGAGTAAGGGATGGTGGGGAGGACGAGGGGACGTGGGTGAAGGGAGTGGCGGGGAGGACTGGGAGACAGGGGAAGGTTGTTGTGGCTCAGCAACACACATGCGTTGCTGAGCCACAGCAACGCGTGGCCGGGTACAGCTAGTAGAAGCAAAGAAACTGACAAATGGATGTAAACAGACATAGAGGTAAGGAAATTAACAGGAGAAAGCACTAAGCCGTTACGACTATATAGTTTATACCACAGACTTCCGAATAAAGCAGGTGCTAATAATCAAACCTGGCGCACCTGTTGACCTAATTATCCATGACAATGGGATCACAACTCCCTGTCAGCCACAATGGAGCAATTGAATTTCCTCTCACGCCACAGGATGCCCCAGGAGCATTATCTATGCGATTGAGTGGATTTAAACACCCTATCGACATCCTCTCCAACAGTACTACTATTCTCTGTCAGATTTACTATTCATATTTACATGTTTTCAAGTAGTCTGTTTGACGGCTTGTCCGTCATGTCTGTCTGTATGCTTCTCTCTCTCTCTCTCTCTCTCTCTCTCTCTCTCTCTCTCTCTCTCTCTCTCTCTCTCTCTCTCTCTCTCTCTCTCTCTCTTTCTCTCTCTCTGTACCCAAGAAAATCGGGGTACAGAAGCCGTCTACTCTGTTAGCAGGGTCAGAGCTTTCCTTACCAATACCTCATGGTAATCCTTACACCCCAGAAAGACACGAACTCGGTCACCATGGTTGGTCTCCATTGAATGGTCCTTATTGGCTTGGGGATCACTCACTGGAGATGTGTTCATATATATGTGTGTATATATATATATATATATATATTATATATATTTAATATTATATATATATATATATATATATATATATATATATATATATATATATATTATATATATATATGTCGTACCTAGTAGCCAGAACGCACTTCTCAGCCTACTATGCAAGGCCCGATTTGCCTAATAAGCAAAGTTTTCATGAATAATTGTTTTTCGACTACCTAACCTACCTAACCTAACCTAACCTAACTTTTTCGGCTTCCTAACCTAACCAACCTAACAATAAAGATAGGTTAGGTTAGGTTAGGTAGGGTTGGTTAGTTCGGTCATATAACTACGTTAATTTTAACTCCAATAAAAAAATGGACCTCATACATAATGAATGGGTAGCTTTATCATTTCATAAGAAAAAAAATAGAGAAAATATATTAATTCATGAAAAGTTGGCTTATTAGGCAAATCGGGCCTTTCATAGTAGGCTGAGAAGTGCGTTCTGGACTAGGTACGACATATATATATATATATTATATATATATATATATATATATATTATATATATATATATATATATATATATATATATGTTATTAAATATGACCGAAAAAGTATGATTAATATTCTAACACGAATTTTCTCATTTTCCTTATGTTTGTTTTTACTGATGACGGTAAATGAAAAATCAATTCTCCAAAATTCATTCTTTATTCTTAGTCTGACGCGACACTTGAGCGCGTTTCGTAAAACTTATTACATTTTCAAAGACTTTAGTTACACACACTGAACAGAGTTTTAAACAGCTTTTCTTTTTATACCTGCATTTGGGTGAGGTGACATGTTACAATGGTTTGGGGTGAGGTGAGAACAAACACAGAACACGAAACAATGGGTATAAGCTAAAGGGAAGAATAGATCTGTAACTGCAGAAGGCCTATTGCCCGTATTTCTTGATGTTTCTATATTGGAGCGGAGTCTTGAAGTGGGTAGAATATAGTTGTGCGTTAATTGGCTGTTGATTGCTGGTGTTGACTTCTTGATGTGTAGTGCCTCGCAGATGTCAAGCCGCCTGTTGTCGCTGTATCTATCAATGATTTCTGTGTTGTTTGTTAAGATTTCTGGTGATGGTTTGGTTGTGGGAAGAGATTATATGTTCCTTGATAGAGCCTGTTGCTTATGCATCGTTAATCGCCTGGAAAGAGATGTTGTTGTCTTGCCTATATATTGAGTTCTTTGGGGCTTACAGTCCCCAAGTGGGCATTTGAAGGCATAGACGACATTGGTCTCTTTCAAAGCGTTCTGCTTTGTGTCTGGAGAGTTTCTCATGAGTAGGTTGGCAGTTTTCTTGGTTTTATAGTAAATCGTCAATTGTATCTTCTGATTTTTGTCTGTAGGGATAACGTTTCTATTAACAATATCTTTCAGGACCCTTTCCTCCGTTTTATGAGCTGTGGAGAAGAAGTTCCTGTAAAATAGTCTAATAGGGGGTATAGGTGTTGTGTTAGTTGTATCTTCAGAGGTTGCATGGCGTTTCACTTTCCTTCTTATGATGTCTTCAATGAAACCATTGGAGAAGCCGTTGTTGACTAGGACCTGCCTTACTCTACAGAGTTCTTCGTCGACTTGCTTCCATTCTGAGCTGTGGCTGAGAGCACGGTCGACATAAGCGTTAACAACACTCCTCTTGTACCTATCTGGGCAGTCACTGTTGGCATTTAGGCACATTCCTATTTTGAAACAAACATAGGATGTGCCTAAATGCCAACAGTGACTGCCCAGATAGGTACAAGAGGAGTGTTGTTAACGCTTATGTCGACCGTGCTCTCAGCCACAGCTCAGAATGGAAGCAAGTCGACGAAGAACTCTGTAGAGTAAGGCAGGTCCTAGTCAACAACGGCTTCTCCAATGGTTTCATTGAAGACATCATAAGAAGGAAAGTGAAACGCCATGCAACCTCTGAAGATACAACTAACACAACACCTATACCCCCTATTAGACTATTTTACAGGAACTTCTTCTCCACAGCTCATAAAACGGAGGAAAGGGTCCTGAAAGATATTGTTAATAGAAACGTTATCCCTACAGACAAAAATCAGAAGATACAATTGACGATTTACTATAAAACCAAGAAAACTGCCAACCTACTCATGAGAAACTCTCCAGACACAAAGCAGAACGCTTTGAAAGAGACCAATGTCGTCTATGCCTTCAAATGCCCACTTGGGGACTGTAAGCCCCAAAGAACTCAATATATAGGCAAGACAACAACATCTCTTTCCAGGCGATTAACGATGCATAAGCAACGAAGGCAAAAGGGCTCCATTAGAGGAACATATAATCCTCCCCACAACCAAACCATGCACCAGGAAATTGCTTAACAAACAACACAAGGAAATCATTGATAGATAAGAGCGACAACAGGGCGCTTGACATCTGCCGACGCACTACACAATCAAGAAGTCAACACACACACCATCAACAGCCATTAACGCACAAACTATAGTCCATACCCACTTCAATGACGCCCGCGCTACCAAATATAGAAACATCACAGAAATATGGGCACAACTAGGCCGTCTGAGCAGTTACTTCTCATTCTTTCCGCTTCTGCGTTATGACCCAGTATGGTTCGTGTTCTGGATGTTGTTAGTTTCTTCACTCACCCACATTGTCATACAGTCACCTCACCCAAATTGCAGGTATAAAAGAGAAAGTCTGTTTAACAGTCTGTTAGTGTGGTAACTAAAGCTACTTCTGGAAAATGTAATAAGTTTTAGAAACACAGCGCTCAAGTGTTGCGTCTAGGGACTAAAGAAATAAAGAATGAATGTTGGAGAATTAATATTTCAATTACCGCGTCACACAGTAGAAAAGAATGGCGATACAGGAAACTCGAGCAGAAATCTTCGTGTACGAACTTATTCAAATGACTCCTTTTTCGCGGTCATATTCTTAATATCATAGAGTACTGTAGATATATAGCATATCGTATATATCGATATATATGAAGGTATATAGTACTATAATATATGTAATATCATATATATATATATATGATACTATATATATAACACTAGTATGTTGATATATATATCTTATATATATTATATATTCTCCTCACCAGTTACTCTACCATGTAAGATCAGATTTGTGACACTCGATGATTAGAGCAGTACTCCAATCAAAGTACCGGTTTAACGAAAGCCTCCACAATTAGTATTACTATATAGATTCCATATATATATTATAGACTATATATAATACCTAGGATATATATAGAGTATATATATACTGTACTCATGATCATATATCTTCTATATGATATATATTTCATAATAGCTATTATATATATGTATATCTTATGATATATAGATGATACTGATAGTAGTAGTAATATATATACTAATACGTCTATCTCTTGTTGCGAACGGTCAACGATGTTGGAAATGGTGGATCGAGGCAGTGCTTCCCAAATATGCCAGATGTCCAGAACGGGCTGGCGCCACATCACATGCGTAGTTATACTACAAAAAAGCAAAGACAAAGGAGGTGACTGCTTGTCTGTCTAATCTGTGAGCTGGTAGTCTAAGGTACAGGACACGAAACAAAAATATAAATACAGCAACCTCTTAATAAATCTTAGAACACCAAAGTAAAAATAAAGTACATTTCTTGGCATTATAATAATGAAAGTTAAAACACGTAAAAATATATAGGATAACAAATTGGAAATGGGGGAACTGGTTCCGTGAAAGAATACTAGTAATGGTGCTTTGGAAATATAGCGCAAGCGAAGTCAACTCCTCTAAATTTGTCACAGCAAGGTGAGGTCGAGTAGGTGTGCACAGCTAGAGCCCCGGATATATTACCTGGAGGCTTCGGCTGCATCGTGCGTGGCGCGTCGTCGTTGCTTCTCCGCAAGGAACTTCGGTGGCGAGAAGGGTCTGCTATTGCGTGTCTCGTCTGCAGCGCCAATGAGGACTCATGCATGATGCGCTGCAAGTCGGCTGAGTTAGGCAGTTGGAAGGGTTCGGTCGCCGGTCGGACAAGGTGTGCACGACGGATGTCTGGACGGTGGGAGTGAGGAGGGAGGCTGGTAGGTTGCGCTGTCGGCTGTCTGATATATACGTTTAAGCACAATAGACCATATCTTAAGATATTGTATCGTGTGTTCCCTCACGTGTGCCCCCAAGTAAGGAGCTGATTTGATAAACTGCTATGACCAAGGAAGAAGCAGCCCAAGGTGAGCCGCGGCGAGGAAGGGGGTCTCAATAGCTGTGGAGCTAATCACTTCCTTATGCCTCAGCGTCGCCCTCCGTGAATGGGTGCGAAGCGGATATACAGCGCGCGCCCTGTACTTCCCAGTTGCGGTGCTCCTGGGGAGTATGGTGTTTGAGGCGCTGTCCTGGGGTGCTGGAGTTTCCTGCATATTCATAGTAATATCATAGTATAGCATAGATATAGTATATCATATATGATCTATTATATCATTATATTATATCATAGACGTATAGATATAGACTATATATATATATATGACTATATATATATTTAGACTCTATTTGGAGTCACTGATCTATATATGGTACGTCGATACATATATATAGTATCGTTATATTATATAGATATCGATTGGTGGGATATTGTGTATAGTAATATATAATACAGCACATATGACGTACTATATATTATGGATATATAATATACTATTATATAGGTATATAAGATATATATGATATATACTCTACTTAGTAGATATATAGTATATATAATATATACATCTTTCCTCTGTCCTGTATATACTTTATAATTTACTATCTATATATTATATATATAGTAAGTATATATCAGCATATTTAGTCCTTCTATAGTATATACTATAGTACTATAGATCGATATAGTATAGATCATATATATATATAGTAGTTCTAATGTGATTATACTAGTAATATGAAGCCTGAAAACTCACACCTCCCCGATAGTGACTTCGAACGCCATACTCCACACAGGAGCAGGCCCAACACGCAACGGGTATGTACAAGAGCGCCTTAAGCCACTCTGACCCAGTCAGAGCGGAGCCGGGACTAAAGAGTGAGGTGATAGCCCGAAGGCCTATTGTAGAACCATCCCATCTCACCGCCGGTCACTCGGGCATGGTTATCTTGGGGCACATAGCCATTTCTACCGAATACAGCACCGCATTCATTGGCGGCACACTGTGAGGAACAGCAAATGCGAACATCGCCTTGAATGGGTCCCCCAGGACTATATGCGCATGAAAACTCACACCCCAGAAGTGGACTCGACAGAGCCATAACTCGCCACCTGATGCAACGTGCAAACGAGGGTCATGTACGAAGCGACCGACTTAGACCACTTGGACCATCACGGAGCACGGACAAAATGAGGCTGATAGGACGCCGAAGCTATTGTGAACACGCTCACAGCCGAGGAGCACCTCGCCGATGGGTGTATCTTGGGCATTAGCGCATTTTCACCAGAGAGATGGCACCTGCAATTCCTTGGAGGGCGACACGTGAGGAACACAAATGCGGAACAAGCCTGGAATGGTCCCCAGGACTATTATGCGCGGACAGCTGAAACGCAACACCCCAGAGAGAGGAGTGCACTCGCACCCATACTCCCGAGGAGGCAACGCAACTCCTTCGGTAGGTACCCAGAGCGCCCTTAAATCCCACTTGACGCCCATTCACGACCGCCAGACGAGCAACTGAGGTGATAGCCGAGAAGGCTATTTGTAACCCACCTCGACGCGCCGGCACTCGGACTGGTTCATCTTTGGGCATAGCCATGTTAACAGAATCACCTCATGCTTCTCTGGGGCACACGGGAGGAACACGAATGCGAACAAACCTGAATTATCCCCAGGACTACTTGCGATGGAAAAGCTCACACCCCTAGCAGTGAAGTG
>WNGS01061674.1:382722-413813 GCA_020271785.1 Procambarus virginalis
ATAATTTCAGAATCAAGAAACTGAGGGTCGCTGATGCGAGAGCGCGGAGGAAGAGAGAGACGAGGACACTTTCTTAACAGAAGGAGGATGGTAGGAAAAGAAGTGAATGTACATGCCACTATGCATGGGTTTACGGTAGACAGAGAAAGAGAACCCAGACACAGAGCTGTGAACATGAACGTCAAGAAAAGGAAGGAGGGAATTAGATTCCCACTCAACTTTGAAATGGATGGCAGGAGCCAGATTGTTAAGAGAGGCGAGGAAAGGCTGGAAAAGATTAAGGTCATGAGGCCATAAAGCAAAAATGTCATCAACATAGCGAAGCCAAAGAGAGGGACGAGTATCAATAGAAGGAAGAAGAACAGTTTCGAAGTATTCCATGTAGAAATTAGCAAGAACAGGGAAGAGAGGGGAACCCATAGCAACCTGAAAGTTTGAGTGTAATATTTACATTGAAAGAGAAAGAGTTAGAGTCAACACAGAGTCTAATGAGATCGAGGAAAACGTCAGTAGGAAGAGGGAGAGGAAGAAGGCCCTCTGACGCCTTCTGTCTAAGGAAAGAGAGAACGTCATCGAGCGGAACATTAGTAAACAGAGAGTCGACATCAAGACTAAGCATCTTACAAGAGGGTTGCAGGCGCAGTCTTTCTATGAAGTCCTGAGAGTGACGAAGATGGGCAGGGGAAAAAGTGCCAAGGTAAGGCGTCAGGGTTTTAGCGAGCCAGGAGGCAAGAGGATAGCTGACAGAACCCCGTGAAGAAATGATAGGACGAAGAGGACACCAGGTTTATGAGTCTTAGGAAGACCATAGAAATAAGGAAGAGAAGGGCAGATGACACGGAAACGTTTAATGAGATCAAAGTCAGGAGGACAAAGACTAGAGAGCTGTCTTAGTTTGCGGTTAAAGGAAGTTTTGAGGCGATCCAAAGGGTTAGAAGTCAGAGGAGCATAAGTGCGAGAGTCAGAGAGCAAGACATCTGCTTTTCGGAGGTAGTCCTCACGGTCAAAGGACAACCACCGAATTGCCTTTGTCGGAAGGAAGGATAAGAATAGAGTTGTTAGATTTCAGGGAGGCAAGGGCAAGCTGGAAGCGACGAGGAAGGTGGTGATTTTTAGAAAACAAGCTGTCAAGAACGGGGATAAGGGCCCCTCTAAAGGCAGACAGGTCCGAAAGAGTACTAGAGTTAGAATTGACAAACCTGTCAAAGGAACTAATGAGATCAATGCCACAGCATGGGCCAGGGGAAGTAGCAAAAGACAAACCAAGGCCAAGAAGTTCTTGCTGGTGCCTAGAAAGAGAGTAGGATGAAAGGTTGGTAATACAGTCAGAGAGGGAGTATTTGGCCCAAGGACTGTTGGAGATCAGGCGTTGAAGTTTGTTGTATAGTGTGCAGGAGTGTTGGGAAGAGGAGACGTGAGCAGTGTCAAATGCAATTGGAAAAAGGATATTGCATAGATCACTGGGAAGAGAAGAGGACAGAAATCGTTGATGTTGACGAACAGCTAGAAAAGCCTCGTCAACTTGCAAGGAGGTGGCGTGAATAAGTTCTTGAAGAAGAAGGCGGGCATGTTCAGGAAAAGGAGATCCCGAAGTGTTGAACTGGAGAAAGTGAGATAAAGAAAGAGGGAGAACTTGCTCAGCAAGACAGTCTTTAAGAAACCTGAGCTGGTTCTTTCGACGCTTGGCGGCAAGAAGGGAAGATTCAAAGGCGCGAAAAGGCTGTTTAAAGGAAGGTAGAGCATCGAAGAAGTTAAACAGGGTAACACGCTTTCGTGTGGTATCCATATGCAGTAAATATATATGCAGGAAATAATCTTTCCTGCCTCTACTCTACACAGACGCCGTCTTGTGGAATCGGCTCTAATACACAATGTACCCAACATGAACTTGAGTCCTGGCTTTGTTGCTGTGGACTCTTCCCTTTCACAGTATATACTCAAATGCTCTAATCTTTCTAACAAACGTGACCTAACATAAGCCTCCCCCTCCTATTTTCTTTCTTTCTCTTTCCTTTTCTTTATCTCTTCTCCTACGCTCCCTTGCTATCATCTTCTTTTTCCTATCTCCTTCTCATTCGGTGGTTATAATAGGAGCTGCCTCGTATAGGCCAATAGGCCTTCTGCAGCTCTTATTATTATTACTATCCCCTCTACTACACCTTACTTTGCTCCTCAGCTCTCTCTTGCCTATTTATTCCCTGTCTCTACTCCCTCATCACAATTGACTTGAGAATGGTCCAGGATGGACCGAAACGTCGTCGTCTCTTCACCTTCTAGTGTGTGGCCTGGTCAACAATTATATATTTATAGCAATATAAAATAATAGCTATTATATATTTATTTTGACATTTTTCGGAGATGCTGTGGTCACAAGCTGAACAGCAATGCTGTTCGCTCATGCTGAGTGCGCCAGCCTTGGTTGCTCCAACAGTACTGTGCCTCTCACACCTGAGAATATTGCCTGCGATTTTAAAAAAAAATGGCGTTTGTTTACAAGAGCCATGAGGAAGCTAATGTGAACCCCATGTAGCCGCGGTCTATTTGAATCGAGCCTGGCACACTTGGGTGTATATATACGCCATGCGCACGGTGGGACATGTTACTCAGGATGTATATATACACCATGCGCAGTTTAAGGGTTAAAGGTTAAGGTCCTCATTTTTACCGTACCTGAGTACCTGGAATTTATTACTGTTAAACATCATGTTATTTTCTGATACCCAGTCAAAACTTTATTAATATCAGCTTGAAGTTTTTCAATGTCTTCAGCCGAGGTAATTTTTATACTGATTTCTGTGGGGAGCCCCTATGGCTCCCTGGAGCTTATCGGGCTAATGTATGTTATATTAGACCAGGACATTAGCTAAGGAGTTCAGACCTACCAGGGACCAGCGCCAGAACCTGGCCCCTTCAGAGAGGTTTCAGCGAGCAATGGCCCTGGAAAACCCCTTTGGGGGTGGGGTTTTCCTTATCTGCCATCGACTGGGGTTAGGCACCCAGAAAGGTAGGCATAACAAAACAAACCCCACATGGTAAAAAACTAAAACAAAAAACCGAACAGAGAGGTAGAAACTCCCTACAATCACAAGGAAACAAGCAAACAAGCAAACATCACACTTTACTGCCGCGCCGATCGTTCACGCAGCCCTCCCCACCTCGAGAGGGGGAGGGGGGGAGCCCCGGACCTACCGCGCCGGCTGCCAAGCTTCAGTTCGTAAGCTAATGTCAACCGGGATAGACACTTCTCTAGCCTCAGTTTTCTAGGCTGTGTTTGCCTTGTGTGGCATTCACTGCCGTGTGTTGTGTTGTGCGGTGGCCAGGAGTACCTCATCAGTGCCAGGGCTGCGTGCGCTTAGTGGCTGACTTCCCTAAGCGCCCTGTGAGTACTGCCCTTGCGTAACAGGGTTATCTTCCCTGGGACATTCGGGAACCATTCCCGTAGAGGTTCTTGCTGCTCGGCATTTGCCTCGCCCTTGGGGCCAGCTGGGGCTTGGGGCCCTTGTTTGGCCCTGGGTAGGGATTGGTTTTGTGCTGGTTAGGGCGTCAAGGTGTTGCACAGCCTGCCACCTAAGCGGCGACCGGTTCCTGTTGCCTCTGGAGATGGTGTACTTTTGCAGGGTTTTTCTTTTGTTTTTATTTTCATGCCTGGTGGGGGTCTGCCTAGTGTGGCTATAGTTCCACTGGTAGTGTTTGGCGGCCCTCTGCTAGGCCCCCGGTGATTGTACACGTTGCAGGGGTTTTCGGTGCTATCCTCTACCCTCTTGTTATGTTTGGGTTTCTTAACCGGTTAGCAACACCTTGCCCGGGCTTCCCATAGCAGTCAGCTTACGGGCCCTGGAAACCCCTGTCTGGGCTCGGGGACCATTGAATGTCTTCCAGGTTCCAACCCGTCTTGTACGGGATCGTTGGTTGCTGTGCCTTGTCTCCGGGTGACAGTCGCCACTTTTACCTCCGTCATGCTGCCTGTTGGGTCACTGACACCTTGACCCGGAGTCTAGCGAGAGATTCTCTGCTTGTTCTCCAGTACTCTCCTGATGTTATTACTGTTCAGAGTACAGACGGCATCAGTGTTGCAAGCTAGGTTAGGTTGCTACAACATGCTAGGTTGGTTTCCCACTCGGATGCCCCGAGGCCGCCCCGTTTGGTTAGGTGCTGTTCGCCCCTCCCTCCCTGTTCCCGGCTCCAGACTGTCTGTGGGTTTGGGGTCGGGGCGGGGTTTAGTTGGGGCTGAGACTCGGGCTGTTTTCAAGGGCTGCCCTGTTCAGGTTGGGGGACGGAGGTTTTCGAGTGGTTCCTCCTGCCAAGGCTTTGGGTCTTACCAGCGGCCCTTTCTTGCTGCCTTTCCATGGACTCTTGCTTTTCTTTAAGAGAGGAGGGCTTGGAGACGGCTCTGCCCCGGGGCCTCTGTTGCTGGTTCCCGGGGCTGTGGGGGATGCCTGCTAGCAGTTCTGGTGCGGTTTGCCCCTGCCTGGGTTTTCTGCTTTTGGGCGACGTTTTTTGCCTATCCAGTCTGCTTGCTTCCCACTGTTGCTGGCGTGTTTTGTATCTTTAGGGTCAGTCACATCCCCTGCTGGCGGCCATTTTCGTCTGCCGGTTTCCCGGCGTGGCCACCAGGGTGGAGTTGCGGTTTGTTTACATGCGTCGCATGTGGGTGTGCGAGCGAGCTTCTTGGGTGAGTTTTCACCTTTTTCAGGGTTTTTATTCTCCTGTTGTCGTTTCTTTGCTTTTCAGGTGTTTTCTGCGCGTTGCCTGTTCCTCTGGGAACGTTTGGGCGTTGATTTTACACCGGGTTTTCCATTTTGTCTGTTTTGGGTCTGGCCCTTTGGGTTTGGGCTCAGTGTCCCTTGGCTGTTATGCTTGCTCCCACACCTTGTCCCTTGGTTTTCGGTCTATTATGACCGTTTTCCCAGGGGGTTCTGTCTGGGGGCTGTGCTTTGCCTTTCTGTGGTGTTCTCCACCGGCAAATGTGGTGGTTTGGGCTCCCCCTGGTTCGATCCTGGGTTTGTGGTGGTTCAGGGGGCTTTGTTTCCTCGTGTGACCCGGTTCTGCCTTCTGGGATTCCGGGGTCTTCCTGGCTTGCAGACTGATCTTTTTGGGTCTTGGCACATGTTGTGGTCGTGCTGGGACTTTGAGGTTTTGTTGTCGAGGTGGGCCTTTTGGTGCAGTTTTGTGCCTTCTTTGCCTGGCCGGCGTGGTGCTCTCTGCCCACTGGTCGACGACTTGTACTTTTCTTTTAAAATGTATGTGTGCACATGTGTATACACATGTGTGTGTAACATACCTTGTAATTACCTAAGTGTAATTACCTAAGTGTAGTTACAGGATGTGAGCTACGCTCGTGGTGTCCCGTCTTCCCAGCACTCTTTGTCATATAACGCTTTGAAACTACTGACGGTCTTTACCTCCACCACCTTCTCCCCTAACTTGTTCCAACCGTCTACCACTCTGTTTGCGAAAGTGAATTTTATTATATTTCTTCGGCATCTGTGTTTAGCTAGTTTATATCTATGACGTCTTGTTCTTAAAGTTCCAGGTCTCAGGAAATCTTCCCTATCGATTTTATCAATTCCTGTTACTATTTTGTATGTAGTGATCATATCGCCTCTTTTTCTTCTGTCTTCTAGTTTTGGCATATTTAATGCCTCTAACCTCTCCTCGTAGCTCTTACCCTTCAGTTCTGGGAGCCACTTAGTAACATGTCTTTGCAACTTTTCCAGTTTGCTGATGTGCTTCTTAAGATATGGGCACCACACAACTGCTGCATATTCTAGCTTTGGCCTAATAAAAGTCGTGAACAATTTCTTTAGTATATCGCCATCCATGTATATAAAAGCAATTCTGAAGTTAGAAAGCGTGGCATAGGCTCCTCGCACAATATTGTTTTTGTGGGCCTCAGGTGATAGCTTTCTATCTTATGTGTATGTGTATATATATGTGTATGTGTATATGTATATGTATGTGTATATACATAATGTGTATATGTGTGTGTACTTTTTCTTTCGGAAGGGGGTTCTGTTCCCTTCTTTGTTAACGGGGCGCTGGGGGAGCAGCTTGCTTTGTTGACTCTCACATGGTCCCGCTGTTGGTGGGCGCTTTTGGTTGTTTTCCGGCCTCTGGTGGCAACGGTGGACGGCTTCTCCCCCTTTGGTGGGGTTCAGAGCTGGTGGGGTGGGCTTCTTCCCCTGCGCTTCGTCATGTCATCTTAGTGGGTGCGTTGGACGTGGTCGATCCGCCCCATCCTTCTGGGGTTCCCGTCTGCTCTTTGCAGTCATGAGCCTTTTGCATCTGCGGTTCTTCTGGACTTCTTCAGTCTGCGCCCTGGATTCTATGCCCTCCTCGGAGGACTGTTGTCTCCTGTCCGGCTTCTGTTGGGGCCGGGTGCCTGGATGGTGGCCCTGGACCTCCAGGTCACTTCTTGGCACGTTCCCAGTCAGTCCGCTTATCTGCTCGCCAGAGGTGTGGTTCTTTCCAGATCGCCGGGTTTGGTTTCCTGGTGATCTGGAGGCCATTCCATCTATTTCCGTCTCGGGTTCGGACCTGGGCCTTGTTTAGGGCTATTGGGCCACTCATTGTCTTTCCCTCCAGAAGTGTTACTGTGGTTGTGGTCCCGCCTTAGGCTGTACGTGAGGGGGTCCCGGGTTGTTCAGCGGTTGCTTGAGGAGTTGTGCGGGAGTCTGAACTTCGACGTGCTGGTCTGCCCGCGGGGTCGGGTTTGGTTTCGGCGTCTCTTTGGTTCCTTCAGAGACTCCCCTTCCGCCTCTTGCATTTGTTGGGTTCGTTCCTCCAAGGATCTTGTGTTGGCGATGCGTCACCAGCTTCCTCTTTGGGGCTTTCGGGGTTCCGTGCCTTGGCACCTCCGCGAGCCTTCGCTCGATGTGTTCATGGACGGGTCATCTCTTGGCTGGGGCTTTGTGACCAGTGCTCGCCAGGTCGGCCGGGGATGGTGGAGTCTGTCCATCTGTTGGGCTCACAGCACGGTTCGGGAGTTCGTGGCTGTCTGGTTTGTGCTTTGGAGAGTTTGGGTCACTCGATGCTCTACCATTCAGCTCTGTTCGGACTATTCTCTGGCGGTTCTTGCCGGGAACCACAGGATTTCTCTTAGGTGTTGACCTTTGGGGTTGGTTCCTTAGAGTGGCTCATTTGCTGGATTCTCGTGGTTTGGCTAACCGTGAGGTTCATGTCCGGGGTGTGTCCTGCATCCTGGCAGACAGCTGTCTTGGTTCATTGCTCTGTTCGCGGATTGGCCAGTCGTCGCCGACTCGTTTTGTTGGCTCTGTCGGACGTATGGACTCCTGGCCATGGACGTCTTCGAGTCGGCATGGTCTAGGCGTCTCCCATTTTATGTGGCGCCCTTACCCTCCTGCAAGGCATTCACCGTGGATGCTTTTCGGCAGGACTGGTCGAGGTGGGAGTACCTGTTCCTCTTCTCCCGGTCCAGCAGTTGCTTCGGGTTCTGGCTCAGTTGCAGCCCATTCCCACAAGAGCAGTCCTTATGGTTCCTTGGTGGCCGGCTCAGCCTTATTTTCAGACGCTGCTTGATAGGTGTCCGAACCCGGGGCGTTTTCCTGCGGCTCCGCCTCTTTCAGCAGGTCGAATCGGTCCTATATGTGACTGGTTCGGCCTTCTCCTCGGCACTTCGCGTCTGGTATTTTGACGCGGGTATCACCATCTCTGTGGTGTTCAGGTGGCTTTGTTGACGGTGTCCCACCTGTGAGCTTCATCTAGGCGACAGTATGACATTTTGTATACTTTCTCGTGTTTTGTTTCACCTCCGGCCTGCTCATGCGTCGCCTGCGCCGTCCTGGTCCTTGATCAGGGTGCCTTCTTATCTTCTCCTCAGTTTGTGGTAGCCCTTTCCGTTCAGGTTTCTGCTCTTTGGTACTGGTGGTAGATTTGTATGTGTGCAGCCTTTCTCTGTCCTAGCGACGGTCCAGACGGCTGCTTTCCGGAGGGGTTCTTGAGTTATTGATGCTTGATTGGTTTGGCCAGGGGTACGTCCTGTGTTGTCTGGTAGTGCTTTTTGCCGTTGCCTGCGTACCGTGTCTGGGGATGCGCTGTGGTTGATCCAGTTCCCCTCATTCCCTGTTTTCAGGGCTCAGGTCTCGCAGGTCGTCTGCAGAGTTTTTCATTCTTCCAGCCTGTGGTCTGTCTTTGCTCCCGTGCTGTTCTGACGTTTGCGGCTTTTGCTGCTGTGTTGGCGACGTCTAGGGCTCATTTCAGGTGCAGGGATTTGAGGATCGCACAGGTTCTTGGCTGCCCATTCTTTATGCGCGTCTGCTCCTGTGCGTTCTTGTTGCCTTGGGTCGCAGGTTACAACCTGTTGTCTCGGCTTCGCGTTGCAGAGTTTGTGGCGGCCGCTTCCCGGGTTAGCCCTTTCTTTTCCTTCTCTTTGGGTATGAATCTCCAGGGAGCCATAGGGGCTCTCCACAGAAAACCAGTGTTGAATGTAATGAAACACCATTTTCTGGGTGAGCCCCTGAGGCTCCCTGGCAACCCTCCCTCCCACCGGTCGGCGTTTTTTTCGCGTTGGTTGAAGCTTAGCTTCCGAACTGAAGCTTGGCTGCCGGCGCGGTAGGTCCGAGCTCCCCCTTCCCCCTCTCGGGGCGGGGAGGGCTGCGTAGACGATCGACGTGGCAGTAAATTGTGATGTTTGCTTGTTTGCTTGTGATTGTAGGGAGTTTCTACCTCTCTGTTCGATTTTTTGTTTTAGTTTTTTACCATGTGGGGTTTGTTTTGTTATGCCTACCTTTCTAGGTGCCTAACCCCGGTCGATGGTAGATAAGGAAAACCCCAACCACAAAGGGGTTTTCCAGGGCCATTGCTCCCTGAAACCTCTCTGAAGGGGCCAGCTTCTGGCGCTGGTCCCTGGTAGGTCTGAACTCCTTAGCTAATGTCTCGGTCTAATATAACATACATTAGCCCGATAGTGGGTGGTTGATGCTTTGTTGGTACGGCCGGGGGTGCATCATGCTTTGTGTCCGGTTCCGGCGCTTCGCTGTTATTTGCACGCCACGGCTTCTGTATCCAGGGACGCGCTTTAGGTTGATCCAGTTTCCCATCTTCCCGTTCGCGGGTTCGGGTTTCCCAGGTCGTCCGCAAGGTTATCAAATCCAGCCAGCTTGCGGTCTATCCCCGTGCCCATGATGTCCGTAAGTTTGCAGCTCTTGCTGCTGTCTTTGGGAACATGTCTTGGTCTGATATTCGGGCGCAGGTTTTTGGCTGTCAAACAGGGTCCTGGCTGCTCGTTACCTCGTGAATGTCCCTGGGCCCTATCGGGCTTGTGTTGCTTTGGGTCAGCAGTTGCAGCCAGTTGTTTCAACTTCGGGTTGAGGAGTGACCGACGACTGCCTCCCGGGTAAGTCCTTCTTTTTCCGTCTGTGGGTAGTTAGCTCCGGGGAGCCGACAGGGCTTGCCCCAGAAAACCAGCATTGAATGTAATGAAATGCCATTTTCTGGGCGAGTCCCAGAGGCTCCCCAGCATCCCTTCCTCCCTCCAGTTGGCGTTTTTTTCGGATTTTTGACATTCAGCCTCAAGAACTGAGGTGTGGGTAGCTGGCGTGAGGGGTATGGGGCTCCCCCTTCCCCCTCCCGGGAGGGGAGCTGTGCAGACAGCGGCGCGGCGATGTGTGACGTCATACTAGTTAGCTCGTTTTCTGTTTTGGAGTTCTATCCACTAGTTCGGCTTTTGGTAGCAATTTTAACCAGAATAGGGTTTGTTTTGGGCACTTACCTTTCTGGGCGCCTGATCCGGTCGATGGCAGACATAGAATGCTTCCAACCATATAGGGGTTTCTATAGGCCATTGCTCCCTTTGCCAGCAAATGTGGGAAGGAAGCAGACTAGAGGGACGAAAAGCCCTGCCCAGAAGCAGAAAACCCAGGCAGGGGCAAGCAGCCACAAAACTGCAAGCGGGCTTTTCCCACAGCCCTGGGAACCCACAACAGAGGCCCCGGGAAAGAGCCGTCCTCCATGCACTTTGCCCTTAAAGAAAAGGAAGAGTCCAGGGAAAAGGCAGCAAAGAAAGGGGAGCTGGTAAGACCCAGAAGGATCTTACCAACTTGTTTGTAGGTGAAAGAAACTCTGCCCATTTGTTTCTGCCTCCGCTGGGGGGTGTGGTGTGGGATGTGTAGTTCCTCATAAACTGTCTACCATTCTTCCAGGGGTTCACTGTGATCCCATCTGGGCAACCAACAGGCTTATCAGAGTTGCAGGGCATTAGGTAACAAGGTTCTCTCTCTCTGCTAGACAACTGGCTGTGGTGAGGCTCCTCTTAATAATGTCATTTACCTCGCTGTGTCTTGCATGCTGCCATCCTGTGCTCTGGCAGAGAAGGCCATGCCCGCTGTACCTGTCAGCCACTGCCTCGCCGCAAATACAGGGGTACCTCGATTTAAGATTTTAATTCGCTCCTGGAGACAGCTCCTAACCCGAAAACTCGTAAACCGAAGCTAATTTCCCCATAAGAAATAATGGGAAATGAATTAATCCGTTCCTGACTACCCAAAAACTTCACTTCAAACTAAATTTTATGCCTAATTCATCCAAATCTATACTACAAAAGTATGTTCAAGTTATTACTTACCCTTGCTGATGACTCCTGTTGGCGTGTGGAAGATGGGGAGGAGGAGAGCTATTACTGTTTGAAAGGGGAGTCCCCTTCCATTATAACATCAGGCAGTGAAGATTTTTCTGGAGTGCACTTTCTGGCATGTTTTGCCTGCATACCACTAGGTCCTGGTTGTGGCTCACTGCTTGACTTTCTCACTTTTCTCACAAGGAAACGTTCCATTGAAGATTGTTTTTCCCTTCTTTGCAACACTTGTCTGTAGTGAGGCATCACATTGTCATTAAAAAGATCAATGCAACAGCCTACTACAGCTTTATCTGGGTGAGTATTTTCAGCAAAACTTTGTAGTCCTTCCCATATTGCACACATTTTCTTAATTAATGAGGAAGGGACATTCTCTAATGCCTCCTCTTCCTCCCCCTGAAGATTTGTTGTACTGCCTAGCTAGTTCAACAACACGAGTACCATTTTCATGCTTACGAATGATCTCTTGCTTTCCTCTATGGTCATTCTTACATGTGATTTCTTGCCTTGAACCTTACCACTGGCTTTCTTGGTACCCGTGGCGAGATATATAATAATTTTTATGCTCAAATGGCAATAAATCTGACAAAAAACTGTAAATCCTTCTGAAGAATTCAGGCGGGAAAGTCACTGGGCACGAGGCACTGGTAAACTGGGGCGTGATCGCTGTGCCACCACGCGCTAGGTCGGCTCGTACGCGTCTCACCAAACTCGTAACCCGATGCACTGCTCGTATCCCGCTGCAAATTTTCCGACCAAATCGGGCCACAGCAATTCAGAGGACCTGCAGTGTGAGACACGTGTCGGTTGCTGACATTGGGTCTGCGTCTGGGAATGCACTTTGGGTTGATCCAGTTTCCCTTCTTCCCTGTTCGCGGGTGCAAGTCTCCCCGGTCATCCGCAGGATTATTAATGCTAGCCAGTCTGTGGTCTAGCCCCGTGCCCATGACGTTCGCTAGTTCGCTGCTCTTGCCGCCGTAAGCCGTGCCGTGCCGCCATCTTTGGCAACATGTCCTGAGCTGACATTCGGGGCATGGGGATTTTGGTGGTCGAATAGGGTCCGGCTGCTCGTTATCTCATAAACGTTCCTGGGTCTAGTCGGGCCTGTGTCGCTTTGGATCGGCAGTTGCAGCCAGTTGTCTCGACTTTGAGTTGAGGGGTGAGCAGCGACCACCTCGCTGTAAGTCTCTCAACTTTCCTCTGTGATAGTTAGCTCCAGGGAGCCGAAAGGGCTCCCCCAGGAAAACCCAGCCTTGAATGTAATAAAACCAGCGTGAATGTAATGAAACGCCATTTTCTGGGTGAGTCCCGGAGGCTCCCCAGAGCTATCCAGGCTGAATGGATATGTATAACTTTCTGGCATCAGTCAAAGTGCTAGGAGTTCTTGCCTCCGGGGACCACGAGCCAGAACCTGGCTGGCCCCCTCAGAGAGGCACAAGGAGCAATGGCCTATAGAAACCCTCTTGTGATNAACCGCCCAAGGATACACAGGGTTCACCACACCTTCATCAGGGTTCTTGTAAACAGACGCCATTTTAAAAAAAAATCGTGGGCCAAATTCCGGGTGTTAGGGGCCTCAGTATTGAGTGAGCTACCAAGCCTGACGCACACTACATGAGCTCACAGCACTGCTGTTCAGCTTGTGACCACAGCATCGCCTAAAAATGCCATAATATACTTGTTCATGCTATTATGTAGCGATGATATTATTACAAAAGACCCCTGACTGTGATACAACTGACCAGGGTTCTGATAATAACAGGATTGTGGTGATATTTAGCGCTGTGCTCCATGGAGGGAGGAGTAATGCTGTGGGAGGGGAGGGTAGTGGTGTTGTCTTCTGACTGTGTGTGGCCACCTTTTATTGACTGCACTCACCATACCAGCATAGTGGTTTGCTATGGTGAACACAAATGTAGATACTTATATATAACATGTGTATAGAGGGTATAAACAGCAAGAGGAGTAGGTTGGGAGCCGCCATTTTGGTGAGGGAGGAGCGTTGTCTGCAGGACTTATCATGTTGTTTACTGGTTACCACGATGGTCTTTGGGCACCATACCAGTTTACTTGTACAAGTATGGTGAATAAAACAGGTAAATATTTATATATAATGTTTGTATATAGCGTAATAACACCACAAACAGTATTATTGTAGGAGAAATATAGTGCGTCTGGCCTTGAGGGCGGCAGCCACAAGCTGACTGTGTGAGTAGCTACATCTTTGTGCCTTTACTCACCATACAAGCTTAGATGTACAGTTATGGTGAACAAAACATGTAAATACTTATATATAATGTCTGTATATAAAAGCAAAAACAGTATGGTGGGAGGAGAAGGGTGGCAAGTCAGGTGAGGTGTGGGAGGGAGGGAGTGGCAGCTAGTGGCGGGCTGCCACTGCCACTACCACTCCGCATACCAACTTAGTGGTTTGTTATGGTGAACATGAATGTAGATACTTATATATAGCGTCTGTATATAGTGAATAAGAGCAAAAACAGTATTGTGGGAGGAGAATGTGGGTGAGTCAGGTGACTTGAGGGTGGGAGGAAGTAGCAGCCAGTGGCGGGCTGCCACTGGCACTGCCACTCAGCATGCCAACTTAGTTTATTTATTTATTTATTTATTTATTTATGCATATACAAGAAGGTACATTGGGAATGTGTGGATACATAAAATGGTAATTACAGTCTTGTAAAGCCACTAGTACGCACAGCGTTTCGGGCAGGTCCTTAATCTAAGAAAATTTTAAGTAGGTAAATACTTGCAAAATTTATAAAAAAATGATAACAGATACATGGCAAGAAAAAAAAATTAGAGAAAATTGTAGGTACAGTGTATTAAAGCACATAGGCAGCTAAGATTGATTGCAATGACAGCTTGAATGGTAGTTGACAAAAATTGGTAGACACAATACAGCAAATGGCTAGCACATAAAAGAAGACAACAATGAACACAATGATAAGGTTGGTAGGGTTAAATACATAAAAATTAGGAGATTAGGAGATTGGGTAACACTAGGTACAGAGCAAATTTAAAGCTCAGTGTAAGAAACTAAGAAGATGAAATTAGGTACTTTTTGGTTTTGCTTTTAAATAGGGCAAAACTTTTACAGTTTTTCAATTCACTAGGGAGTGAGTTCCATAGACTAGGTCCCTTAATTTGCATAGAGTGTTTACACAGATTAAGTTTGACCCTGGGGATATCAAGGAGATATTTATTTCTGGTGTGGTGATAATGGGTCCTATTACATCTGTCCAGGGAGAGTTTCAGAGCATGGTTTGCATTTAAAAACAGGGTTTTGTAAATGTAGTTGACACAATAGAATGTGTGGAGGGAGTTAATATTTAGCAAGTTTAGAGATTTAAACAAGGGAGCTGAATGTTGTCTAAAAGCTGAGTTAGTTATTATTCTGATAGCAGATTTTTGCTGCGTGATGATGGGCTTAAGGTGGTTTGCAGTGGTAGACCCCCATGCACAGATACCATAATTAAGATAGGGGTAGATTAGTGCATAATATAGTGAGAGGAGAGCGGAGTTAGGAACATAATATCTGATTTTGGAGAGTATACCAACTGTCTTAGAGACTTTCTTCGTTATGTGTTGAATATGGGTGCTGAAGTTGAGTCTCTTGTCTAGGAATAGGCTAAGAAACTTGCCATCATTTTTATTACTGATGTTAATGTTGTCTATCTGTAGCTGAATTGCATTTGATGATTTGCTTCCAAATAAGATGTAGTAAGTCTTTTTGATGTTTAATGTTAGTTTGTTCGTTGACATCCAGAAGTGGACTTTTTTTAATTCAGTATTCACAACATTATTTAGTGAATGTGGGTTGAGGTCTGAATAGATAAGGGTAGTATCGTCAGCAAACAATATAGGTTTGAGAATATTAGAGACATTAGGCAGATCATTTATATATATAAGAAATAGAAGAGGTCCTAAGATACTGCCCTCTGGCACTCCAACGGTAATTGGTAGAGTGGAAGAAGTTGTATCATTGATGGTTACATATTGGTGTCTGTCACTAAGATAGGATCGGATGTAGTCAAGGGCAAGGCCTCAGATTCCATAATGCTGAAGTTTAAGTAAGAGGTAGTTGTGATTAACAGTATCAAAGGCTTTTCTTAGGTCAATGAAGAGTCCAATTGGAAACTCATTTTTGTCAAGGGCTGAGTAGATTACGTCAAGGAGACTAATGATTGCATCGTTGGTGCTCTTTTGGGACCGGAAGCCAAACTGGCAGGGTTCGTTATGGTGAACACGTAGTGTAGTGGTTCGTTATGGTGAACACGAATGTAGATACTTATATATAACATCTGTATATAGTGAATAAAAGCAAAAACAGTATGGTGGGAGGAGAATGTGGGCGAGTGAGGTGACTTGAGGGAGGGAGTGAGTTGCTGGCTGGTTTGTGGAGGTCACTCCTCGTTACTTTTTGACTCATAATAGCAACTTAGTGGTTCGTTATGGTGAACAAAACATGCAAATACTTATATATAACCTGTGTATATAGTGTAATAACCGACAAAGTATTTGTTCACTGTTTGATGAACATAATTGTATCAACAAAATACACACCATATTTTTGAGTACAGCGATGATTCACTCATTTTATTATATAATTATATCACACTACACACTATTGAATAATATTACAGCAAAAAACTATGAAAATCAATCAGAGACATTGAAATAATTAGGTAATTATCTCTGTGGCAGCTCCGGCCTGACAGCTGGCGATCAACAGACCACCTGAGACACACGCTGAGTCAGCGTCTGTTTTTTGCCAGACTTCCCCGCCCTATAGCAGGCAATATATTTCACTTACGATTTTTTTATTATTTTTCCATGATCAGTGAACACAAATTAACAGATTAGGAAGAATTTATTTTTTTCTTTTCAAAATTACATGCGCCTGTGGGGAACAAAGGATATTATACCCATAGCATGTTAAGGGTTAAAATGTTAATTTGTGTTTCCTGAGCACAAGAAAAAAAAAATCGTAGGTGACATATTTTGGGTGCAATTGACCGAGGAAGTCTGGCAAAAAGTCGGCGTTGACAGAGCTGTCGTCAGAGCCGGTCAGCATCACCCGCGTTGACAGATGGGAGTTGCCACAAAGATATTATCACTTAATTATTTCTGTCTCTGATGATTTTTTCTTAGTTTTTTTTGCAGTAATATTATTCAATAGTGTGTATTGTAATATATTTATATAATAAAAGAGGTGAATAATCGCAATACTCAAAAGTATAGTGTGCATATTAGTGATTCAATTATTATGTTTATAAAACAATAAAGAAATAGTTTTGCTGCTATTACACTCTATACACAGGTTATATATAAATATCTGCATGTTTTGTTCACCATAACGAACCACTAAGTTGGTATTGAGAGTCGAAAAGCAACGAGGAGTTACCACCACACACAGCAACCACTCATTGCCACTCCCTCAACAACGCCTCACTCGCACACTTTTTCCTCCCACCATCCTGTTTTATATTTTATTCACAATATACAGACGTTATATATAAGAAACTACATGTTTTGTTCACCACAAGTGTACAACTAAACAGATATAGTTAGTTTAGGCACTAAGAGTTGTCGCTATACACACAGTTGGAGGCTGCCTCACTCACTCAAGGCCACACACACTAAACTTTCTCCCTCAACAATACCGTTTGTGGTGTTATGACACTATATACAGACGTTATATATAAGTATGTATATGTTTTGTTCACCACAACTGTACAGCTAAGCTGATATAGTTAGTTCAAGCACTAAGAATCGTCGCTATACACACAGTCAGCTGGCGGCTCCCTCACTCATTCAAGGTCACACGCACTAAACTTTCTCCCACAACAATACTGTTTGCAGTGTTATTACACTATATACACATATTATATATAAGTATCTGCATGTTGTATGCACCGTAACTGTACACCTAAGCTTGTAGTGCGCTCAAAGAGCATAATGGCCACCCTCTGCACAGCCAGACAAATCATGCAGACGACGTCACCTCCGTCACCCAAATGGCTCCTCCCAGCATAATCCTTTTGCTGTTATTACACTAATACATACATTATATATAAGTATCTACATTTGTGTTCACCATAGAGAACCACTGAGCTGGTATGGTGAATGTAAACAATAACAGGTGGCCACACTGTCAGTAAAAGATGCTTTCTCCCTCTGTCTCTCAGCATCACTCATCCCACAGCACTAATTATTACAACAATCCTGCTATTATCACAACACTGGTTATTTACATCACAGTCAGGGGTCATCTGTAATATTGTCATCGCTTAATAGTAACAATTATATATTTGCAGGCGATGAGTCACAATAACGTGGCTAAAGTATGATTGACCAAGATTCATCAAGAACTGTAAAAAACCACTATCGCAGGCCCTTCACATTCTGTGGAGACAAAGCCTAGATACTGGCGTTATCCCTGACATACTAAAAACAGCAAAGATAGCACCACTCCATAAAGGAGGAAATAAGGCAGAGGCAAAAAATTACAGACCGATAGCACTAACATCGCACATCATAAAAATTTTTGAGAGAGTGCTAAGAAGTAAGATCACAAAATACATGGAATCACAGCATCTCCATAACCCCGGACAACATGGTTTCAGAACAGGGCGGTCTTGCCTGTCGCAGTTGCTGGACCACTATGATATGGCATTAGATGCTATGGAAGACAAACAAAACGCTGATGTAATTTACAGAGATTTCGCAAAAGATTTTGATAAATGTGACCATGGTGTTATTGCACATAAAATGCGTTCAAAAGGAATTACCGGGAAAATAGGCAGATGGATCTACAATTTCCTGACTAACAGAACCCAATGTGTAATAGTCAACAAAATAAAATCCAGCCCATCAATCGTGAAGAGCTCAGTTCCCCAGGGTACTGTGCTTGCCTCAGTACTTTTTCTCATCCTCATATCCGACATAGACAAGAACACATCCTATAGTACTGTATCATCCTTTGCAGATGACACTAGGATTTTCATGAGAGTTGGCAACATAGAGGACACGGCGAACCTCCAATCAGATGTTGATCAGGTCTTTCTATGGGCTACAGAAAATAATATGGTGTTTAACGAGGATAAGTTCCAGCTCATGCGCTACGGAAAAATTGAAAATATAAAAACGGAAACCACGTACAAAACTCAGGCAAATCATAACATAGAACGAAAAGGCAATGTAAAGGATTTGGGTGTACTCATGTCGGAAGACCTTACCTTTAAAGAACACAATAAAGTAGCCGTCACAACTGCAAGAAAAATGACAGGTTGGATAACAAGAACTTTTCGCACTAGAGATGCTATACCGATGATGATACTTTTCAAAACGCTTGTGCTCTCTAGAGTGGAGTACTGCTGCACAATGACAGCCCCTTTCAAAGCTGGAGAAATTGCTGACCTGGAGAGCGTGCAGAGATCCTTTACTGCTAGAATCCACTCAATAAAACATCTAAATTACTGGGACCGACTAAAGAGCCTAAATCTGTACTCCCTTGAGCGCAGGCGGGAGAGATACACAATAATTTACACATGGAAAATAATTGAGGGGCTGGTCCCAAACCTGCACACAAAAATAACATCACATGAGACCAGAAGACATGGCAGGATGTGCAGAATGCCCCCGTTGAAAAGCAGAGGTGCAACAGGTACTCTGAGAGAGAACTCTTTCAACATCAGAGGCCCGAGACTGTTCAACACGCTTCCGCTACACATAAGGGGCATAACTGGCAAACCCCTCACAGTGCTCAAGAGAGAACTGGATAAGCACCTCCAAAGGATACCTGATCAACCAGGCTGTGACTCATACGTCAGGCTGCGAGCAGCCGCGTCTAACAGCCTGGTTGATCAGTCCAGCAACCAGGAGGCCTGGTCGACGACCGGGCCGCGGGGACGCTGAGCCCCGGAAGCACCTCAAGGTAAAGGTAAGGTAAGGACCAGACCACACACTAGAAGGTGAAGAGACGACGACGTTTCGGTCCGTCCTGGACCATTCTCAAGTCGAGTAATAATAATAAGAGCTGCAGAAGGCCTATTGGCCTATACGAGGCAGCTCCTATTATAACCACCGAATGAGAAGGAGATAGGAAAAAGAAGAGGATAGCAAGGGAGCGTAGGAGAAGAGATAAAGAAAAGGAAAGAGAAAGAAAGAAAATAGGAGGGGGAGGCTTATGTTAGGTCACATTTGTTTGAAAGATTAGAGCATTTGAGTATATACTGTGAAAGGGAAGAGTCCACAGCAACAAAGCCAGGACTCAAGTTCATGTTGGGTACATTGTGTATTAGAGCCGATTCCACAAGACAGCGTCTGTGTAGAGTAGAGGCAGGAAAGATTATTTTGGAGGAAGACCAATCAATGGGGGTGATTAGAATCCCTCACATGACAGAAGAGAGAATTGTTAGTGTCTGCAGACTTAACACTTCTCTTGTGTTCTTTGAGTCTGTCATTCAGTGTACGGCCAGTTTCGCCAAAGTATTGGAGAGGACAAGACGAACAGGAAATAGCGTAGACACCAGCAGCATTAGAAGCAGGAGGAGCAGTGTGAACTAGATTGCTACGAAGTGTGTTAGTTTGTCGAAAGGCGAGTTTAATGTCAAGAGGACGAAAGGTATTGGTAAAAGTTTTTGAGTTCAGATATGAAGGGAAGGCATAGTACAGTGCTACTAGTGTTGGAAGCAGGTTTAGGATGAAAGAAATTTCGTTTAGCTTGAGAGTAGGCACAGTTTATGAAATGCAAAGGGTAACCAAGGCGAGAGAATGATTTGTAGATAAAGGCAATTTCAGAATCAAGAAACTGAGGGTCGCTGATGCGTAGAGCGCGGAGGAAGAGAGAGACGAGGACACTTTTCTTAACAGAAGGAGGATGGTAGGAAAAGAAGTGAATGTACATGCCACTATGCATGGGTTTACGGTAGACAGAGAAAGAGAACCCAGACACAGAGCTGTGAACATGAACGTCAAGAAAAGGAAGGAGGGAATTAGATTCCCACTCAACTTTGAAATGGATAGAAGGAGCCAGATTGTTAAGAGAGGCGAGGAAATTCTGTAAAAGATTAAGGTCATCAGGCCATAAAGCAAAAATGTCATCAACATAATTTCAGAATCAAGAAATTGAGGGTCGCTGATGCGTAGAGCGCGGAGGAAGAGAGAGACGAGGACACTTTTCTTAACAGAAGGAGGATGGTAGGAAAAGAACTGAATGTACATGCCACTATGCATGGGTTTACAGTAGACAGAGAAAGAGAACCCAGACACAGAGCTGTGAACATGAACGTCAAGAAAAGGAAGGAGGGAATTAGATTCCCACTCAACATTGAAATGGATGGCAGGAGCCAGATTGTTAAGAGAGGCGAGGAAAGGCTGGAAAAGATTAAGGTCATGAGGCCATAAAGCAAAAATGTCATCAACATAGCGAAGCCAAAGAGAGGGACGAGTATCAATAGAAGGAAGAAGAACAGTTTCGAAGTATTCCATGTAGAAATTAGCAAGAACAGGGAAGAGAGGGGAACCCATAGCAACCCTGAAAGTTTGAGTGTAATATTTACCATTGAAAGAGAAAGAGTTAAGAGTCAACACAGAGTCTAATGAGATCGAGGAAAACGTCAGTAGGAAGAGGGAGAGGAAGAAGGCCTCTGACGCCTACTGTCTAAGGAAAGAGAGAACGTCATCGAGCGGAACATTAGTAACAAAAGAGTCGACATCAAGACTAAGCATCTTACAAGGGGTTGCAGGCGCAGTCTTTCTATGAAGTCCTGAGAGTGACGAAGATGGGCAGGGGAAAAAGTGCCAAGGTAAGGCGTCAGGGTTTAGCGAGCCAGGAGGCAAGAGGATAGCAGACAGAACCCCGTGAAGAAATGATAGGACGAAGAGGAACACCAGGTTTATGAGTCTTAGGAAGACCATAGAAATAAGGAGAGAAGGCGCAGATGACACGTAAACGTTTAAATGAGATCAAAGTCCGGAGGACAAAGACTAGAGAGCTGTCTTAGTTTGCGNCACTGGAACGAATCGGCTTCGCCCCATATAGTTCGTTCAAGTGAGGACACACTGTACTCACTAGAAAGGAGACGAGAGAGATACCAAATAATATACACATGGAAAATACTGGAGGGCCTGGTCCCAAATTTGCACAGTAAAATAACAATGTACTGGAGTGAACGATATGGAAGAAAATGCAGAATAGAACCAGTGAAGGGCAGAGGTGCCATAGGCACAATCAGAGAACACTGTATAAACATCAGAGGTCTGCGGTTGTTCAACATCCTACCAGTGAGCATCAGAAATATTTCCGGAACAACCGTAGACATCTTCAACAGAAAACTAGATTGTTTTCTTCAAGGAATGCCGGACCAACTGGGCTGTGATGGGTATGTGGGCCTGAGGCCGCTCCAAGCAACAGCCTAGTGAACCAAACTCACAAGTCAAGCTTGGCCTCGGACCGGGCTTGGGGAGTAGAAGAACTCCAAGAACCCCATCAATCAGGTATTAACCAGGTACCAGGCCAAACGTACGCAAATCCTCCGCAACCAAGGCAGCAGAAAGTGAGGGAAGCTGCATGTGAAGCTGCACAACACCAAAATCCCGCGGAAGGGTAGGGGCGAATAAACAGGCACTGAGGTGCTCAAAATCGCCTCCCAGGAAAACCTGAGATGCCATCTGAGTCTCTCGCCAGTCAAGCACATGGGACCGACAGAACGTGTGCCAAACCTCCAATGAAAACAGAGGACAGTCTGCCAACCAGGATGACTCCGGAACTTCATAATGAACCCAGTACAGACAAGATGAACCGTACACGAAGGAACGTGGATCCATCATGAAAGCATAATCCGGGTTGCGCAGGATGTAAGCCGCAAGGGCTTCCCGCACCTCAGAAGACGGGACACAGGAAGCCAAAAACCTCCAGAAAGACCGAACCGAGGAACCCACGGGATCACAGAACCAGACCCGGGGAGGGGCAGAACACCAAATCCAATTCATACGAAGAGGGAGCAAAGGAGAACCCCTCTCCTTGTAACACTAAGCACCACTCTGAGGGCAGAAAAACCCAGGCAGGGTCCAAAGGGGCCCCAAGGCCCCCAAGTCAGCCCCTCCCAAGCCCCGAAAACCTCTCCCTGAGGACTGGGGCCAAGCCAGCCTCCAAACCCTGCGCTTCTAAAGAAAAAGCGGGAGCAGCAGAAAATGCAGGTACGAAGGGGGCCCACTGGCCAGACCCAGAAGTTCCGGCTGAAGGCCTAGGCTCAAATGCCTCCGCCGCAACCCCAGAAGGGGACATCCCCGATACTGCCCGAGTCTCAACATCAACTAGACCCTGCCCCGACTCTGAAACTCTCAGACGCTTTGGCGCCGGAAGCAAGGGGGGAGGGGGGAACTGGATGAACAACAGAGGAGGAAGGACTAGGAGGGGGCAGACAGAACCAGAGCCGAAGCGACTCCCACAAGTTCGGTTTCCTATAAGCAAAACAGGGCAGTCTCGGAGCATCCGGGGCCACAACCAACCGAGCACGTTGCAGCAACCTAAATCTAGCATGCAACGCCATAGCTGCCTGCACCCGCAAATCAATATCAGTGGCTTGGGTGAACTGGAGAACGTTCAGACAACACACGTTGCACGACCCCGGGTCAAAAGAATCACCGACCCAATAGGCAGCATGGCGGAGGCAAAACCGATGAGTGTACCCCTAAGACAAGGGGACAGAGCAACTTTCAAACTCGCAAAACGCGACGGGGGGACTCAGGGGTCACATCCATCGGACCACGTAGCCCCCGTGGGGTTTACCAGGGCCCTTAGCCTTGGTAACATGCTAAGGGAAGCCCAGGCAGGGTACTGCGAACCGGCACCCAAGTCTACCAAACAAACTTTTAAAGCTGAACCCCCAGGACATGTCCACTCACGGGGGCCAAGTGGGGAGTACCACCAAGAGTAGAAATTATAGATAATATATAAACCCCAAGTACAGCAAAGGGGACAAGACAGACTCCACCCCACCCCCCACCAGGCAGAAAACAAAAACAAAAGAAAAAGCCCTGCAAGAGGACAACGTACCCAGGCGGAACAGAGCCGGCCGCTGTTATAGGTGAAAACTAGCTGTGCGGTACCCTGCGCCCCTACCAGTGACAAAAACTACCACCTACCCAGAGACAAACCAGGGCAACAAAACCCCAGCCAACTCCAAGGGCAGCCCAGTACCGAGCAGTAAAGGACACAGCAGAGGTAGAACCCAAGGTGACTTGTGGAAGGTGGCCCCAAGCCCCAAGGGCAGTACTTACAGGGCACCTAGGGAAGATAGCCCTAGGCACATGCAGCCTGAGTACCGTGGAATCTTACTCCTGGCTCACACCCCACCGGTAGAGACAGTCCACACCACAAGGCACAGAACTGAAACAAAAACTGGAGCCAAAAGCACTCGACCAGCCAGTAATTCCATCAGACAAGAACTGCCAGTTGGATCGCCGGCGTGGAGGATCTGGGGCTCCCCCTTCCCCCTCCTGGGGAGGGGGGGAGTTGCGCAGACGGTGGCGCGGCAACGTGATGATGTCATGCTAGTTTGATAATTTTGTTTGGGGAGTTCTGTCCACTCGTTCGGCTTTCGGTAGCAATATTTTCACCAGAATAGAGGTTTGTTTTGGGGCGCCTGCCTTTCTGGGTGCTTATCCCGGTCGATGGCAGACATAGAATGCTCCCAACCACAAGAGGGTTTCTATAGGCCATTGCTCCTCGTGCCTCTCTGAGGGGGCCAAGTTCTGGCTCGTGGTCCCCGGTAGGCAAGAACTCCTAGCACTTTGACTGATGCCAGAAAGTTATACATATCCATTCAGTCTGGATAGCTCCGGGGAGCCGACGGGGCTCCCCCAGAAAAAAAACAAAAAAATATTTGTGGCATCTCGCGCTTGTTGAAGTTGGCGTGCAACTGCCTCTGGAGTCTATGCCATGGGCAACCACCAAACCGTGATGTCACATGCCATTTTCTTTACCCCACTGCGACCAAAGTAAGTACAATTATGATTTTATTTCTATATATATGTGATCCAGTCTTTTCAAAATTTAACATTTTGAAAAGAAAAAAAAATTTGCAAACAATTTATTTCCTGTGCATCAGGAATTTGCCATATTTGGAGCCCGAGCAAGTGCGGTGGTTAAACATGTTATTTTCTGCTGCCCAGTCGAAAACTTTAATATCTGCTTGTAGTTTTTCAATGTCTACAACAGAGTTAATTTTCATGCTGATTCTTGTGTCATCTACAAAGGATGATACGAAGCTGTGACTTGTATTTGAGTCTATTTCTGATATGAGAATAAGGAAAAGCAGTGGTGCAAGGACTGTACTCTGAAGACGGTACTATACTGATATTAAACATAATGCATAAAATTAATATTGAGCTTACCGGGTAAACCTGAAAGATTTACAATTTCTGGTCTCTCTACTTCTGTCTGAGCCTTGCTTTCCTCCTCAGCTTTACATCTGGCATCAATAAAGCTATACCCACAGTTGCAATTATTTCGACGAATATGGATGACATCATTGCAAGAGGGACAGAACTTCTGCACACTGCTTTTCAAGACTGAAAAGTAATGATAATTTTAGGTATGATAAAGTGTGTAATATGTTGATAATATAATACAGATCTCTGCTTTGCACTATACAGTAACTACTTTGTATGAGCTTCACTGGATACTTATAGTTAATAAAGTGTATGGGTTGCACAATAACTAGACTATTCAGGAAAATTTGCTGTATTTGCCAGCGTAAAAGACACACCCCTCACCTAGGATGCACCTCTATGTTACAAGGATATTTTGTGGAAAAAACCCAGTGTTGTACTACCACGTAATGAAATGCCATTTTCTGAGTGAGTCCCGGAGGCTTCCCGGAGCTATCCAGGCAGATGTGGATACCCAAACTATTTTGCATTAGTTAACCCTTAAAGTGAGCATCACTTCATATGAAGTGCTAGGCGTTTTACCAGTCGACTGTGCTTCACTTCATATGAAGTGTTGGAGCACTACGCAAGATTTAAACGGCCCGCGGATACATGGGGTTCACCACACCTTCATCAGGGCTCTTGTAAACAGACGCCATTTTTAAAGAAAATCGTGGGCCAAACTCCCGGGTGTTAGGGGCCTCAGTATCGCGTAAGCTACCAAGCCTGACGCACGCAGCATGAGCTCACAGCACTGCTGTTCAGCTTGTGACCACAGCATCGCCTAAAAATGACATAATATACTTGTTCATGCTATTATGTAGCGATGATATTATTACAGAAGACCCCTGACTGTGATAAAAGTGACCAGGGTTCTGATAATAGCAGGATTGCGATGATATTTAGCGCTGTGCGCCATGGAGGGAGGAGTAATGCTGTGGGAGGGAGGGTGGTGGCGATGTTTTCTGACTGTGTGTGGCCACCTTTTATTGACTGCACTCAGCATACCAGCTTAGTGGTTCGCTGTAGTGAACACAAACGTAGATACTTATATATAACGTGTGTATAGAGGGTATAAACAGCAAGAGAAGGTTTGGAGCCGCCATTTTGGTGAGGGTGGTGGCGTCGTCTGCACGACGCCACCGTGCAGACGACGGTGTTGTTTACTGGTTAACACGATTGTCTTTGGGCACCATACCAGTTTATTTGTACAAGTATGGTGAATAAAACAGGTAGATATTTATTTATAATGTGTGTATATAGCGTAATAACACCACACAGTATTGTTGGAGGAGAAATATTAGTGCGTCTGGCCTTGAGGGAGGCAGCCATCAGCTGACTGTGTTAGGTCCTATGTCTTTGTGACTTTACTCACCATACAAGCTTAGATGTACAGTTATGGTGAACAAAACATGTAGATACTTATATATACCGTCTGTATATAGTGAATTATAGCAAAAACAGTATTGTGGGAGGAGAATGTGGGCGAGTCAGATGACTGGAGGGAGGGCGGGAGTGGCTGGCTGGTACACGGTGGTCACTCCTCGTTACTTTTTGACTCATAATAGCTACTTAGTGGTTCATTATAGTGAACAGAACATGCAGATACTTATATATAACCTGTGCTTATACCCGCCAAAACACACCGAAACTATGGTTATCTTGAGATATGACGTTTGTACAACGTTCGAGCAGGTTTTAACACCTCCTAACCATTATAACAACCAATATAGCAAGTTGTAACAACGTTCTAATACATCATAAACACGTTAAGCCAAGATGTAACAACTTTATTACAAGTTGTAATAAGCAGAAAATAGAGACAGTTTCGGTTTGTGTTTCCAGGCTAGTGTAATAACCGACAAAGTATTTGTTCACTGATTGATGAACATAACTGAATCAACAATATGCACACCATATTTTTTAGTACAAGCAATGATTTACTCATTTTATTATATAAATATATCAAACTACACACTATTGAATAATATTACAGCAAAAAAAACTATGAAACTCAATCAGAGACATTGAAATAATTAGGTAATTATCTCTTTGTGGCAACTCTGGCCTGACAGCTGGCGAGCATCAGACCTCCTGGGACGCATGCTGAGTCAGCGCCTATAATTTGCCAGACTTCCCCGCCCTATAGCGGGCAATATATGGCACTTACGATTTTTTTATTATTTTTCCCGTGATCAGTGAACACAAATTAACAGGTTAGGAAGAAAAAATATTTTTTTTTTTCAAAATGACATGCACCTGTGCGGATAGCAGGATATTAGACCCCGAGCATGTTAAGGGTTAATGTGGGTGGAGTTCTAGGCCTACCGGGGACCACGAGCCAGAATCTGGCCCCCCTAACAGAGGCACGAGGAGCAATGGCCCATAGAAATGCATGAGTGATTTGGAGCATTCTATATCTGCAATCGACCGGGTCAGGCACCCAGAAAGGTAAGCGCCACAAAACAAACCCCTATTCTGGTTAACCATTAACCCTTTAAGTGCGCAACACATCATATGATGTGTTCAGTAACTTGTGCTACACATCATATAATGTATTGGAGTACTATGCAAGATTTAAACGGCCCGTGGCTATACGGGGTTCACCATGCCTTTCACCAGGACTCTTGTAAACAGACGCCATTTTAAAAAAAATCGTGGGCCAAATTCCCGGGTGTGAGCTACCAAATTCCTTGGTAGCTCACTCAGTATTGAGTGAGCTACCAAGCCTGATGCACACAGCATGAGCTCACAGCACTGCTGTTCAGCTTGTGACCACAGCAACGCCTAAAAATGCCATAATATACATGTTCATGCTATTATTTAGAGATGATATTATTACAGAAAACCCCTGACTGTGATAAAAATGACCAGGATTCTGATAATAGCAGGATTGTTGTGATAATTAGCACTGTAGTGGGAGGAGTAATATTGGTGGAGAGGGAGGTAGCATTGTCTGCTGACTCTGTGTGACCACCTTTTACTGTCTGGACTCACTATACCAGCTTAGTTGTTCGCTATGGTAAACAAAACATGCAGATACTTATATATAACGTCTGTATATAAATGCAAAAACAGTATGGTGGGAGGAGAATGGTGGCGAGTCAGGTGAGGTGAGGTGAGGTGAGGGAGGGAGTGGCTGCCACTGGCTGCCACTGCCACTCAGCATACCAACTTAGTGGTTTGTTATGGTGAACACGAATGTAGATACTTATATATAACGTGTATATACAGTGTAATAACAGCAAAAGGAGTGTGGGGGAGAAGCTATTTTGGTGATGGGTGTGGCAACATCTGCATGATTTGTCATGTTGGTAGGGGTGGCCACTATGCTCTTTGGACATTATACCGGATTAGTTGAACAGTTATGGTGAACAAAACATGTAGATACTTATATATAATGTCTGTATATAGGGTAATAATACCACAAACAGTATTGTTGAGGTGAAATTTTAGTGCGTCTGACCTTGAATGTGTGAGGGAAGCAGCTGCCACCTGACTGTGTGTAGCGACATCTCTTAGTGCCTGAACTAACTATTATCAACTTAGTTGTACAGTTGTGGTGAGCAAAACATGTAGATACTTATATATAATGTCTGTATATAGTCAATAAAATAAAAAACAGTATTGTGGGAGGAGAATGTGGGTGAGTCAGGTGAGTTAAGGGAGGGAGGAAGTAGCAGCCAGTGACGAGCTACCACTGGCTGCCACTGCCACTGAACATGCCAACTTAGTGGTTCGTTATGGTGAACACGAATGTAGATACTTATATGTAACTTCTGTATATAGTGAATAAAAGCAAAAACAGTATGGTGGGAAGAGAATGTGGGTGAGTGAGGTGTTGAAGGAGTGAGTGGCAGCGAGTGGCTGGCTGGTGTGTGGTGGTCACTCCTCATTGCTTTTTGACTCATAATAGCAACTTAATGGTTCGTTATGGTGAACAAAACATGCAGATACTTATATATAACCTGTGTATATAGTGTAATAACCGACAAAGTATTTGTTCACTGCTTGATGAACATAATAATTGAATCAACAATATACACACCATATTTTTGAGTACAGCGATGATTCACTCATTTTATTATATAAATATATCACACTACCCATTATTGAATAATATTACAGCAAAAAAAAACTACAAAAAATCAATCAGAGACATTGAAATAATTAGGTAATTATCTCTTTGTGGCCACTCCGGCCTGACAGCTGGCGAGCAACAGACCGTCTGGGATGCACGCTGAGTCAGTGCCTGTTTTTTGCCAGACTTCCCCACCCTATGGCGGGCAATATATGCTACTTACGATTTTTTTATTATTTTCCCCATGATCAGAAAACACAAATTAATAGGTTTAGAAGATTTTTTTTTTTTTTTTTGGTATGCGCCTGTGGGTGACAAATGCTAAATAGCCCAGAGCCACACAAGGGTGAAACTGCACAACACGTCATATGACGTGTTGAGTAACTTGCTATAAATTGCGCATCACGTCATATGATATGTTGGAATACCTGGTTGATACCTGGTTGATGGGGGTTCTGGGAATTCTTCTACTCCCCAAGTGCGGCCCGAGCTAGGCTTGATTTGTGAGAGTTTGGTCCACTAGGCTGTTGCTTGGTGCAGCCTGCAGGCCCACATATCCACCACAGCCTGGTTGGTCCGGCACTCCTTGGAGGAAACTATCTAGTTTCCTCTTGAAGATGTCCACGGATGTTCCGGCAATATATTTTATGCTTGCTAGGAGGGTGTTCAACACCCGTGGATCTCTGATGTTTATACAGTGTTCTCTGATTGTGTCTATGGCACCCCTGGGGGGGGTGCCCAGACACAATCTGGAACCCCTACATGGGGTTCACCTCACCTTCATCAGGGCTCTTGTAAGCAGACACCATTTTTTTTTTTAAATCGTGGGCTACATTCCCGGGTGTGAGTTCCTCATTACTGAATGAGCCACCAAGGCTGGCGCACGTAGCATGAGCTCACAGCACTGCTGTTCAGCTTGTGACCACAGCATCGCCTATAAAACCAGCACTGAATGTAATGAAACACCATTTTCTGGGTGAGTTCCTTAGGCTCTCCAGAGCTATCCCAGGCTGATATGCTAATGTCAGACTTTGGCATCAGTCATATGTATGGAGTTCTTAGGCCTACCGGGGACTACGGCCAGAACCTGGCCCCCCTCAGAGAGCAAGGGGAGCAATGGCCTATAGAAACCCCCGTGTGGTTGGAAGTATTCTATGTCTGCCATCGACCGGATAAGGCACCCAGAAAGTAAGCGCCCCAAAACAAACCCCTATTCTGGTTAAAATTGCTACCAAAGCTGAACTAGTGGATGGAACTCCCAAACAGAAAACGAGCTAACTAGTATGACGTCACATGTCGCCGCGCCGCTGTCTGCGCAGCTCCCCCTTCCCCAGGAGGGGGAAGGGGGAGCACCAGACCCCTCCGCCGGCTACCCACACCTCAGTTCTTGAGGCTGATGCTATAGGCGGAGGTTGTGTGCTCTGGCTCCAGAGTTTTTACAGCACTGTGCTTCGTGTGTGGTGTTTGTTTTTCTAGGGGTATGAGAGCCAGGAGTTATCTTCAGTACTTGGGCTGCATGCGCCTAGCGCTGCCTTCCCAAGGTGCTCTGTACTGCCCTTGGAGCTTGGGGCCACCTTCCACAGGCTCCTTAGGACCTGTCTCTGCTGGTCCGTTCTACCGTTTGGTTTACAGCTGCCTGTTGAGCTCTTGGGTGTTCTGTTCTCCCTTGTTACCTGCGAGTAAGAGGCAGTTTGCACTGGTAGGGGCGCAAGGTGCTGCGCAGCTTCGTTTTCCCGACATAGCGGCCAGCTCTGTTCCTTGGGGTTCGCTATCCTCTTGCGGGGGTTTTGTTTTTCTTTTTGTTTTTGCCTTGTGGGGGGTTCTGCCCTATAATTTCACTGGTGTTTGCCCTTCCACAGTTCTCCTTGCTCGCGCCCCTGCTATGTCCCCATGAGTGTACACATCCCTGGGGTCCAGCTATAGAGGTTTGCTTGATAGTTTTGGCTGCCAGTTAGCTCCACCTTGCCTGGGACTATCTGAGCGCGAGTCTTTTTAAAGTAAACGCTCCAGACCATGGGAATCCCCTAGGGGCGCGTGGGTCCAATGGATGTGACCCTGGAGTCCCTGCTCGCTTTGTGCGAGTTTGAGGCTTGCTCGTTCCCCTTGTCTTGGGGTGACCTTCATTGTTTTTGCCTCCGCCACGCTGCCTGTTGGGTCGGTGATACTTTCGACCCTGAGTCCTGTGAGTGTTGCTGCTTGCTTGTGACTCAATTTACCCAATTTACCCAATTTACCCCAAATATCTACCGGTTTTATTCACCAAACTTGTACAAGTAACTGGTATGGTGCCCAAAGACGTGATCACCAGTAAACAACACGATAATTCCTGCAGACGACGCTCCTCTCTCACCAAAATGGCGGCTCCCAACCTCCTACTCTTGCTGTTTATACTCTCTATACACACGTTATATATAAGTAGCTACATTTGTGTTCACCATAACGAACCGCTAGCTGGTATGGTGAGTGCAGTCAATAAAAGGTGGCCACACACAGTCAGATAACAACGCCACCACCCTCCCTCCCACAGCATTACTCCTCCCTCCATGGAGCACAGCGCTAAATATCATCACAATCCTCTTATTATCAGACCCCTGGTCAGTTTTATCCACAGTCAGGGTTCTCTGTAATAAATTATCGCTACATAATAGCATGAACAAGTATATTATGGCATTTTTTAGGCGATGCTGTGGTCACAAGCTGAACAGCAGTGCTGTGAGCTCATGCTGCGTGCGTCAGGCTTGGTAGCTTACTCGATACTGAGCCCCTAACACCCGGAGTTTGGCCCCGATTTTTTTAAAAAAATGCGTCTGTTTACAAGAGCCCTGATGAAGGTGTGGTGAACCCCGTGTATCCGCGGGCCATTTAAATCTTGCGTAGTACTCCAACGCATCATATGATGCGACGCGCAATTTTCTGCAAGTCGGTCAACGCATCATTGATGCGATGCGCAATTGAAGGTTTAAA
>WNGS01061674.1:426628-447536 GCA_020271785.1 Procambarus virginalis
TACCGGGTAAACCTGAAGGATTTACATTTTCTGGTCTCTCTACTTCTGTTTGAGCCTCGCTTTCCTCCTCAGCTTTACGTCTGGCATCAATAAAGCTATACCCACAGTTGCAATTATTTCGACGAATATGAATGACATCATTGCAAGAGGGACAGAATGTCTGCACTCTGCTTTTCAAGACTGAAAAATAATGATAATTTTAGGTATGATAAAGTGTGTAATATGTTGGTAATATAATACAGATATCTGCTTTGCACTGTAACTACTTTGTGTGAGCTACATTGGATTCTGATAGTTAATAAAGTATATGGGTTGCACAGTAATTAAACTATTCAGGAAAATTTACTGTATTTGCTGGCGTAAAAGACACACCCTCACCTAGGACACACCTCTATGTTACAAGGATATTTTGCAAAAAAAAACCAGTGTTGACTGTAATGAAACACCATTTTCTGGGTGAGCCTTGGAGAGCCCCTGAAGCTATCCAGACAGATATTTGCTATATTATTTTAGTTTGGAGTCATGAGTTGCAGGAGGAGAACTGTGACAACTGGGGACCACGAACCAGAACCTGGTCCTCTTGGAGAGGCACAGGGAGCAATGACTATATGAGCACTCTACATTTAGAGTATGTCATGTCTGCCGTCGACCGGAAACAGGGCACCCAGAAAAATGGGCAAAACAATACAAACCCCCCAACTGGTGAAAATTGTAACTTAAGTCCGAACAGAGCCATAGAAATCCCCCAAAAAGAAAAACAAACAAATTGTCATCCAACTAGCGCACACACTCGTTAGTGCCTCCCCCCCCCCCCCCCCAAAAATGAGGAAGGGGAAGCCTGCTCAGGCAAGCAGGAGTCTCACCACCTAAGTTTGTAGAATGATGAAAAAACTGCTGACTGGAGGAAGGGAGGGTGTTAGGAAGCCTCTGGGGCTCACCCAGCAAATAGTGTTTCATTATATTCAATGCTGGTTTTCTGTGAGAAGCCTGTCGGCTCCCTGAAGCTAATTACCCAAAGATACGTAAAAACTTACTTACCCCAGGAGGAGGCAGCACCGCAAGTCTCACAACGAAGATGAGACAACAGGCCGCGCCTGTCATCCCAAAGCAACACAACGCTGCAGAGGGCCCAAAACATAGACAAGATATCTAGCCAGATATCAGAAAAAGAGGTGGAACCACGGATAGACTCCCGAGATCAGACACCTAGCAAGCAAAGTCTGAAACCAAGACTGAGCCGGCCACCATGCGGCCCGGAGAACCACTCTTCCCCAATAGAAGTCGAGCCATGCAAGAACCCAGAGCAATAGCTGGACTGAGGAATAAAGGTAAATCAATCCCTACCTCGACCAGTCCTGCCAAAAATTGTCCGCCGCGATGCCTTCTCAGTCGGGAAACGGCGCCACGTACACTGGAAGATGTCGGGACCACACCGACTAGAAGAGGTCCACCTCCGCGCACTTAAACATCAAAGCCAAAGAAAGGCACTGAGGCACTGTTGACTGTCCACTCGGTGAAAAGAGGAATGAAACGAGACAGATCATCGGCCAGGATGTTGGACACTTCCAAAATGTGATCGGCGCAAAGAGCTAAACCTCAAGAACTCAGCTCAAGAGTTACCCAGACAGAAGAAAAAGAGGTGATATGATCACTACATACAAAATAGTAACAGGAATTGATAAAATCGATAGGGAAGATTTCCTGAGACCTGGAACTTTAAGAACAAGAGGTCATAGATATAAACTAGCTAAACACAGATGCCGAAGAAATATAAGAAAATTCACTTTCGCAAACAGAGTGGTAGACGGTTGGAACAAGTTGGGGGAGAAGGTGGTGGAGGCCAAGACCGTCAGTAGTTTCAAAGCGTTATATGACAAAGAGTGCTGGGAAGACGGGACACCACGAGCGTAGCTCTCATCCTGTAACTACACTTAGGTAATTACCCGAAGCGACCTGCACCAAAGAGGCATGGACAACAGAGAACCTCCCTGGTTGAGACAATGAACCACAGGGAAGCAGTCCAAATGGAGCCAGATCACCAAACCTTGAACAAGGTGAATCCGCTGCAAAGTCCTGCACTGTGCTGCGACCCCCAACGGAAACATGGAGCCCCTCAGATGGCAGACAGGAACCATGGATGCAGTGTGCATTTCCTCTCTAGATCGCCGCACTAAGGAGATGAAAAAGTAAACTGGTGGCTCTAGGGTCTCTAGTTGTTTCACTTAGCTTAGAACCCAGCTCCTTCAAAAAACTAGCAGCACTTTTACCCCAGGCACCAAGTGTCTCTGGGGCAATTAGGACAAAAATTGTAATGGTGATCAAGATCTCTGTATTTACGAGACTTGTCTGCTTCCTAGTAATTGGCAGCACCGCCTGGTTGTGCAACACTGAAGTCCACATAGGTGTTGGTTAAAGTTGAAACGCACATTATCTTGAGGTTATCTTGAGATGATTTCGGGGCTTAGCGTCCCTGCGGTCCAGTCCATAACCAGGCCTCCTTTTTGTTACACATCCCCAGGAAGCAACCCATAGTAGCTGTCTAACTCCCAGGTACCTATTTACTGCAAGGTGAACAGGGCCATAAACGCGAAAGAAACTCTGCACATTTGTTTCCGCTTCCACTGGGGGAGTGGTGTGGGATGTGTAGTCCCTTAGGAATTGTCTACCATTCTTCCAGGGGTTCACTGTGATCCCATCTGGGCAACCAACAGGCTCGTCAGAGTTGCGGGGCATTAGGTAACAAGGTTCTCTCTCTCTGCTGGACAACTGGCTGTTTTGAGGCTCCTCTTAATAATGTAATTTACCTTGCTGTATCTTGCATGCCATCATCCTGTGCTTTGGTAGAGAAGACTATGCCCGCCATACCTGTCAGCGATTGCCTCGCTGCAAATACACCTATATTCGGAGTGGATTGGGGCAGTGAGGCGGAGAGCCACAGCAATTCAGAGGGCCTGCAGTGTGAGACGTGTGTCAGTTGCTGACACTGGGGTTGCTAATAGGAAGTCATCTGCTTGATGGGGGTTCTAGGAGTTCTTCTACTCCCCAAGCCAGGCCCAAGGTCAGGCTAGACTTGTGAGAGCTTGGTCCACCAGGCTGTTGCTTGGAGAGGCCCACATATCCACCACAGCCAAGATGGTCTGGCACTCCTTGAAGAAAAGTATCCAGTTTTCTCTTGAAGATGTCCACGGTTGTTCCAGCAATATTTCTTATACTTGCTGGGAAGATGTTGAACAACTGTGGACTTCTGACATTTATACAGCGTTCTCTGATTGTGCCTATGACACCCCTGCTCTTCACTGGTTCTAATCTACATTTTCTTCCATATCGTTCACTCCAGTATGTTGTTATTTTATTGTGTAGATTTGGGACCTGGCCCTCCAGTACTTTCCACATGTATATTATTTGATCTCTCTCTCATCTCCTGTCTAGTGAGTACATTTAAAGAGCTTTGAGATGATCCTAATAATTTAGGTGCTTTATTGCATCTATGTATGCTGTATATGTTCTCTGTACTCCCTCTATTTCAGCAATCCCTATGCAGGCAATGAGTCACAATAACGTGGCTAAAGTATGTTGACCAGACCACACACTAGAAGGTGAAGGGACGACGACGTTTCGGTCCGCCCTGGACCATTCTCAAGTCGATTGTGATGAGGAAGTAGAGACAGGCAATAAATAGGCAAGAGAGAGGTGAGGAGCAAAGTAAGGTGTAGTAGAGGAGATAGTAGTAGGAATAAGAACTGCAGAGGGCCTATTGGCCCATACGAGACAGCTCCTATTATAACCACCGAATGAGGAGGAGATAGTAATAGGAAAAAGAAAAGGATGGCAAGAGAATGATAGAGAAGACAATGAACAGAAAAAAGAGAGAAGAGAGAAAGAAAAGGAAAGAGAGAAGAGAGAAAGAAAAGGAAAGAGAGAAGAGAGAAAGAAAAGGAAAGAGAGAAGAGAGAAAGAAAAGAAAGAGAGAAGAGAGAAAGAAAAGAGAAAGAGAGAAGAGAGAAGAAAAGGAAAGAGTAAGAAAGATAAATGGAAGGGTAAGCTTATGTTAGGTCACGTTTGTTAGAAAGATTAGAATATTTGAGTATATACTGTGAAAGGGAAGAGTCCACAGCAACAAAGCCAGGACTCAAGTTCATGTTGGGTACATTGTGTATTAGAGCCGATTCAATAAGACGGTGTCTGTGTAGAGTAGAGGCAGGAAAGATTATTTTGGAGGAAGACCAATCAATAGGATGATTAGAATCCCTCACATGACAGAAGAGAGCGTTGTTAGTGTCTGCAGACTTAACACTTCTCTTGTGTTCTTTAAGTCTATCATTCAGTGTACGGCCAGTTTCGCCAAAGCATTGGAGAGGACAAGACGAACAGGAAATAGAGTAGACACCAGCAGCTTTAGAAACAGGAGGAGCAGTGTGAACTAGATTGCTATGAAGTGTGTTAGTTTGTCGAAAGGTGAGCTTAATGTCAAGAGGACGAAAGGTATTGGTAAAAGTTTTGAGTTCAGATATGAAGGGAAGGCATAGTATAGTGCTACTAGTGTTGGAAGCAGGTTTAGGATGAAAGAAATTTCGTTTAGCTTGAGAGTAGGCACAGTTGATGAAATGCAAAGGGTAACCAAGGCGAGGGAATGATCAGTCCCTCCTGCTCTGAAGGGGAAAGTGAATACTGAGCAGTACTCAAGATGGTACAGCACAAGTGACTTGAAGAGTACAACCATTGTGATGGATCACTTGATTTGAAAGTTCACGTAATCCATCCTAACATTTTTCTGACTGACGCAGTACTTGCTTGGTTATGCTCCTTAAACGTTAGGTCATCAGGCATCATTATTCCAAAATCCTTTACATACTGTTTTCCTACTATGGGCACATTTGTGTTTTGTACCCAGTATTATGTTTAAGGTCCTTATTTTTACTATACCTGAGTACCTGGAATTTATCACTGTTAACCACTGCACTGCGCAACGTGACTTTAGGTGCTTGACGGGTGGTGCACAACATGCCTCAGATCATATAGGTATAATTTTTAGGTCCAGATAGATGCAGTCAACCCAACCATCTCTTTCCTGTAAAATCTCTATGGCTCGATCACAAAAACTGAGTAAGTTCGTTATACAGGATCTTTCAGATCGAAAACCATACTGTCTGTCTGATATTATATCGTTTTCCTCCAGGTGTTCTACCCATTTAGTTTTAATTATTTTTTCCAATATTTTGACAATTACACTTGTCAATGATACAGGTCTATAATTAACCCTTTAACTGCACAACGCGCCTGCAGGCTCACATCTGGTTTGCACAACGCACCTCCAGGTATTTGTATTTTTTACATTCCCTTCAAAACTCCCTCGGCTACATGGGGCTCACATCAGCTTCCTCAGGGGTCTTGTAAACAGACGCCATCTTTAAAAAAATCGTGGTCCACATTCCCGGGTGTGGGAGCCTCAGTAGTGAGTGAGCAACCAAGGCTGGCGCTCGCAGTATGAGCGCACAGCACTGCTGTGCAGCGTGTGACCACAGCATCACCTAATAATGTCATAATATATATTGTGACGATAATCTCTTCCCAGAGATTTAGCCTGCTATATCTTCCCATCGTCTCATTCTCAACACTATGCAAGATACATTTTATAGTGGCTTAACGTATATATCAAGACAGCCACACGCACCTGCAACTCCCTCCTCCCCCCCTCTCCAGCACCTGCTGCACACCTGGTTGACCTGCCAACTGCTGCTCCCAGCCAAACTAGCGACTTGCGGCCGTCCTGCATTTTGATTGGCCGCTTACCAACACACCACGCCAATCACATTCCTCGCCAGTCATTGTTGGAGTCCCTTGCAGCTCTGCCAGCCAGAATATATCTTGTGCTCCTGCTGTGAACACCTAATTTGACTCACCTCGTGTGATCAAATAGAGGTTTATAGCTAGCGCATATATTCCCAGCACTAATATTATTTACTAGTTAGTTCTTGTCACTCCTCCTCCCTTTAACGTAATTCAGTTTTATGTTCAGTTATTTTTCCACTTGTTGTTGTGCACCACTAAGCCAAGATTTTGCCTTTATTTCAATTTGTTTCTTAGTGTTAATAAAGAGCATTGTTTATTATTGTGTTTTATGTCTCTTACCTTACCAACCACAGATTATCAAACACGCAGTCATTCTTTTTTTTTTCCTTTTTTTTACCTTTTTTTTATCTTATATGTGTCCCGGCCTTAACATCTGCCAGTGGAAGACTGCCGACCACCATACTCCACTACTTTACCGTCAGAATATATATCTTTTATTATTTAGCCATGATAGTATTATAGAAGAGCCTGAGTGTAATTACCTAAGTGTAATTACCTAAGTGTAGTTACAGGATGAGAGCTACGCTCGTGGTGTCCCGTCTTCCCAGCACTCTTTGTCATATAACGCTTTGAAACTACTGACGGTCTTGGCCTCCACCACCTTCTCCCCCAACTTGTTCCAACCGTCTACCACTCTGTTTGCGAAAGTGAATTTTCTTATATTTCTTCGGCATTTGTGTTTAGCCAGTTTATATCTATGACCTCTTGTTCTTGAAGCTCCAGGTCTCAGGAAATCTTTCCTGTCGATTTTATCAATTCCTGTTACTATTTTGTATGTAGTGATCATATCACCTCTTTTTCTTCTGTCTTCTAGTTTTGGCATATTTAATGCTTCTAACCTTTCCTCGTAGCTCTTAGCCTTCAGTTCTGGGAGCCACTTAGTAGCATGTCTTTGCACCTTTTCCAGTTTGTTGATGTGCTTCTTAAGATATGGGCACCAAACAACAGCTGCATATTCTAGCTTTGGCCTAACAAAAGTCATGAACAATTTCTTTAGTATATCCCCATCCATGTATTTAAAAGCAATTCTGAAGTTAGAAAGCATAGCATAGGCTCCTTGCACAATATTCTTTACGTGGTCTTCAGGTGATAGTTTTCTATCTAGAACCACCCCTAGATCTCTTTCTTTATCAGAGTTCTTTAAAGATTTCTCACATAATATATAGGTTGTGTGGGGTCTATGTTCTCCTATTCCACATTCCATAACATGACATTTATTAACATTAAATTCACCCAGTGTGATAATGACTGGGTGCAATGTTCACATATCAGTGATTCAATGCTGTTCACGATGTTCACAGCGCTAGCCACAGCACCACAGCATTATTTCGTCCATCTAGGAATGTTCAAACGACTTTTTAGGTTCCTTTTCAAAATAAACTTGTGGTCAATTATTCATTTACAGGAATTAGTGACCAGGATTGTGGTTATAATTAGCGTTAAGTGTAGAATTGTAGAAGGAGGAATTTTGGTGAGGGAGGGAGGGAGAGAATTGAGGTACCCTCACTGTGTAGCAGCCACTCTTGTTTTGCTCACCACACTAGCTTCGTGGTTCGCTATGGGGAACATACATGTACATGGGTATATACAGTGTGTGTGTATAGTGTAAGAACAGCAACAGGAGAATGTTGAGAGGAGCTATTTTGGTGAGGGAGGTGACGTCGTAATCGTAGCGTCATCTGCTGTCTGCTGTGTGATTTCCCATGCAGTATATGGTGGCCACTGTACTGTTTGGACACAATACCGGCTTACTTGCATAGTTCTGGTAAATAAAACATGTAGATAGGTATATATAACATGTGTAAATAGTGGAATAAAAACAATAACAGTATGGTGGGAGGAGGAATGTTGGCGAGTAAGATGTTGGAGTGAGGGAGGGCTGGCTGGGTGTGGCTGCTCACACTCGCGATGTTCTGAGTGTGTTGATCGTGAATGTATATAGTGTGTGACAGTATATAGTGTGTACATATGTTGTAAATATACATAAATGAACATGCAACATTGGTGTGAATAACTGTATGATGGGAGGATCAATGTTGGCGAATACAATGTTGGAGGAGTGGGGGAGGGCTGGCTGGGTGTGACAACTCATACTCGCATTGTTCTGAGTGTGTTGATCATGAATGTATATAGTGTGTGACAGTGTAAAGTCTGTAAATAGATTGTATATATGCATAAATTAGCGTGATACATGGTAAATATGTGAAGCATATGTGTACACAAGTGTCATGCACGTAATAGTGTCCTCGGACAGTACGGATGTTTTACTGCCATAATATAGTGTACGTGTTCATTATACATAGGATTAGCATGTAAAAACAAATAAAATGTATTTGGAACTGTGCGCAAAAAAATGAACAAAATATATTCGCGGCAACTGGCGTGCCCCGCCCCGGGCGCCCTACTGGCCCCGGGAGCGTACGTCACGGGCGAACGGGGAATGATGATGTCATATGCCAACTTACGGACCCCATAGCAGCCAAAGTAAGTACAAGTTCGAAATTTTTTTTGACATACCCATACTGAGGGAAGGGTTTTTGACACTTTAAAAAACTAAAGAATTTTTTCAAGAGAATTTATTTCCTGCACACTGGGGGGTGTCATATTTATGGGCCGCGCAGTTAAAGGGTTAAGGGGTCTTCCCTGCTTCCACTTTTGTAGATTGAAACTACGTTAGCCTTTTTCCACACATCAGCTACAACTCCTGTACACAGGGATGCCTGTGTGTGTGTGGTGTGGAAAAAAAAAATAGTAGTAAATAGTTGATTGCCAGTTGAGAGGCGGGCCGAAAGAGCAAAGCTCAACCCCCGCAAACACAACTAGGTGAATACAAAGAATGCTTACAACCACACGGGGGTTTCTATAGGCCATTGCTCCTCATGCCTCTGTGAGGGGGCCAGGTTCTGGTTCGTGGTCCCTGGTAGGCCCATAGAACTCCACACACATGACTGATGCCAAAGTTTGATATTAGCATATCAGCCTCGAGCGAGCGCGAGGCCAAGGCGCAGAACCAGGAAACAGCTCCAAGTGCCACTCCACATCCTCCGTGAGCCAGTCCGAAGGCAGCTCTAGGGAGGAAAAGAAATGCAAGCCAAGCCAAAAGGCCTCAAGAGCACAAGTCCTCAGCCATCTGCGCCGCCAAAAGGGAGGTAATCTGCACATGGAGTTGAATGACACTCAACATCCCGGGAAAGAGCAGGAGCAAACAAGCGCTCATTGAGATGCTCAAGGTCGTACCCCAGGAAAACCTGCAGCACCGTCGAAGCCTCCTGCCACTCAAGCGCGAGGGAGACGGCAGGAGTGCCTTAGACCTCCAAGGAAAAGAGAGGACAGTCCGCCAGCCAAGGATGACCCCTCCGGAACCTCGTAACGGAGCCAGAAAGGGACTACGAAGTCCCAAACCTGGAAAGCCGAGGGATCCATTGCAGAGGCATAAACCGAGGTTCAACAGGAGGTCTTGCACGCAAGGGCTCCCCCGCACCACAAGCAGGTTAAGATTGCGATAAGGCCTGACAAACCTCGGGAAGAACGGAACCGAAGCATCCCGGGGGATACACGAGTAATCGAAACCAGGGAAGAGGCAGACACCCTAAGTCCAACTCGTACGCGGAGGGGGGGAAAAAAGAGAACCCCACCCTTTGTAACAGTAAGCCCTGCTCAGAGGGCAGAAAAAATCCAAACGGGGTTCAAGCGGGGCCACAAGGCCCCCAAGTCAGACCCTTCCCAGCCCCAAGGTCCTCAGAACAGAGAGGTTAGAAATTCCTCCAATCCCAAGGAAACAAGCAAAACAAGCAAACTCACACCTTTACTGCCACGCCGATCGTCGCGCATCCCTCCCCCACCCCGAGAGGGGGAGGGGGTGAGCCCCAGACCTACCGCGCCGGCTGCCTAGCTTCAGTTCAGAAGTAAGTCTCAACCAACGCGAAAAACTGCCGACGGGTGGGAAGGGAGGGTTGCCATGGGCCTCACGGGGCTCACCCAGAAAATGGCATTTCATTACATTCAACGCTGGCTCCCTACCGGTCCGATCTGCTGGAAGAGGCGGAGCAGTGGGAAACCTCCAGGTTCGGACACCGAGCAAGCAGTGCCTGAAACCACGGCTGGGCCGGTCACCAGGGGCCAAGAGGACAACTTTTCCCTGATAAGTCTCCAAGCGAGTCAGGACGTGGAGCAGCAGAGGAACTGGGGAAAAAGAGGTACAGGAACCCCCACCTTGAACAGTCCTGCTGGAAGGCATCGACCCGACTGCCTCACAGTCGGGGAAGGGCGACACATACTGGGGAAGGCACCGCTACCAAGCAAACGCAAAGAGGTCCACCTCGGGGAGCCCAAACGTCTGGCAAAGCCAACAGAAGGCGTCAGCGTCGACTGTCCATTCCGTGGAGAGGGATATGAAACGATACAGGCCGTTGGCCAAGATGTTGGACACTCCCTGCATGTAAACCTGCCAGGAGAGCAAAACCCGGGACTCAGCAGATGAGTCACTCGAAGTGACCAGCGCCAGAGAGCCAAGGACCGCATCGACCCCCTTCCCCCCGGTTCAGACAATGAACCACCGGGGAGCAGTCCGAATGGAGCCGGATCGTAGATCCGCAGGCGACTCGTAGCCTCTGAAGAGCAAACTACACCACCGCAAACTCCTGCAGTGCTGTGGGCTCGACAGAAGGACGGACCCCACCGTCCCTGGACGGCTTGGTGAGCACTGGTCACAAAAACCCCTGCAGAGAGACAACGCATCCATGAACACATCGAGCGAGGGCTCGGCAGGCGCCAAGGCAATGAACCCCGAAAAACCCGAAGAGGATGCCTGTGATGCAGTAACCGAAACAAAGCCCCCGGGGTTCAAGCCCAGCGATCGTGAGAGAGTCGGAAGGGACGTCCCCCAAAGGAACCAGAACAGCCGACAAAGCCAAACCCGACCCGGCGGGTAAACCAGCATCGCGAAGTTCAGGTTCCCACACAGACCCTCGAGGAACCGCAGGGTGACGTGGGAGGCCCCCAGAAACAGGCGCATGCAGGACCGCAGCCGTAGGAGAGACTCTGGAGGAAGAGACAAAGAAGTGGTCCGAGAGTCCCACACAAGGCCCAGCCAGGTCCGAACGTGGGAGGGAACCAGATGGGTCTTTGTCCAGTTCACCAAGAACTCAAACCCGCGAGCTGAGAAAGAACCAAATCCCTGGCCAGCAGACAAGAGGACCAGCTGGGAGCCCAAACCAGCTGTCGTCGAGGTAGGTCAACACCTCAACACCTAACAGACGCAGACGGCCCAACACGACCTGAGGGTGCCAGGTTCAACCCGAACGGGAGACAACGAAAGTGGTAAGCAGGAAGCCCCCACAACAAAACATTCATCCCGGATGAATCGGGACGTGCCAATAAACATTCCAGAGGTCCAGGGACACCATCCAAGCGCCCGGCTCCAACAGGAGCTGAACCTGGGAAAGTGTAGTCATCCGAAAGGAGGGGCAATGAACCCAGGGGTTCAGACAGGACAAGTCCAGAATGAACCGCAGGTCAGCGCAGTCCCGTTTCGGGACCTGAAACAGTTGGGAAACCCACCTGAGGGAAGTTGTCATTTCGACCACGCCCACTCCAAGATGACCCGACCGAGCGCAGGGGAAGAAGCCTGCCCCACCAGCCCCGAACCCCCCAAAGGGGTCCACCCAATGCCACCAGAGGCCGCACGAAACGATCCAAAACGCCCACAAATCGTGGGACCAGGCGTGAGCGAACAGCGCATGCCTTCCCCCCCCTCCCATCACCCCATCAATGGGGCAAACCACGAAAGGGCCGGCACCCCTTACGAGACCCAGAACCTCACACAGAGCGACTGACCAGACGAAGGCGGGTCCGAAGGAGGAGCCGAACCGGAACCGGCACCAGTGGCCTACCACGATGAGAGGAACCCCGAGCCATGGCACGACCCTTCCGGGAAGGCCCACCACGGGACTACCGGAGAACCAGTAAGTCCGAGATAGGATGACAAGAAGCCAAAGCAGCCTGAATATACTGCGCAATGGCTGAAGCCGCAAACAGGAGAGGACAAAAAGGCGAAGACATCCTAAGACCCAAGACCCAAGCAGATTCCACAGAGGAGGCAAGCACCGTCTGCCGACACGCGAGCCAGGAAGCATAAAACAGAGCAACCGCATCCCGTAAGATCGATGCGATAAGCTGAATACCCCCATTGAAAAGCAGAGGTGCAACAGGTACTCTGAGAGAGAACTCTATCAACATCAGAGGCCCGAGACTGTTCAACACGCTTCCACTACACATAAGAGACATAACTGGCAAACCCCTCACAGTGTTCAAGAGAGAACTGGATAAGCATCTCCAAAGGATACCTGATCAACCAGGCTGTAACTCATAACTCAGGCTGCGAGCAGCCGCGTCAAACAGCCTGGTTGATCAGTCCAGCAACCAGGAGGCCTGGTCGACGACCGGGCCGCGGGGACGCTAATCCCCGGAAGCACCTCAAGGTAACCTCAAGGTAAGGTAGCTTCAGCAAGGCAGCCGACGAGCGAGCCGCCGAGGCCAAGGCGCCAGAACCAGGAACAGCTCCAAGCGCCCCCACATCCTCCGTGAGCCAGTCCGAAGGCAGCTCTAGGAGGGAAAAGAAATGCAAGGCCAAAGCCAAAAGGCCTCAAGCGCACAAGTCCTCAGCCATCTGCGCCGCCAAAAGGGAGGTAATCTGCACATGGAGTTGAATGACACCAACATCCCGGGAAAGAGCAGGAGCAAACAAGCGCTCATTGAGATGCTCAAGGTCGTCCCCCAGGAAAACCTGCAGCACCGTCGAAGCCTCCTGCCACTCAAGCGCGAGGGAACGGCAGGAGTGCCAGACCTCCAAGGAAAAGAGAGGACAGTCCGCCAGCCAGGATGACTCCGGAACCTCGTAACGGAGCCAGAAAGGGAACGAAGTCCCAAACCTGGAAAGCCGAGGGATCCATTGTCGAGGCATAATCCAGGTTGCACAGGAGGTTTGCCGCAAGGGCCGCCCGCACCACAGCAGGTTAGATGCGATAAGCCGAAAACCTCGGAAGAACGGAACCGAAGCACCCGGGGGAACACGGAATCGAACCAGGGAGAGGCAGACACCAAGTCCAACTCGTACGCGGAGGGGGAAAAAAGAGAACCCCACCCTTTGTAACAGTAAGCCCTGCTCAGAGGCAGAAAAAATCCAAACGGGGTCAAGCGGGGCCCAAGGCCCCCAAGTCAGACCCTCCCCAGCCCCAAGGTCCTCAGAACAGAGAGGTAGAAACTCCCTACAATCCCAGGAAACAAGCAAACAAGCAAACATCACACTTTACTGCCACGCCGATCGTCCGCGCAGCCCTCCCCACCCCGAGAGGGAGAGGGGGGAGCCCCAGACCTACCGCGCCGGCTGCCTAGCTTCAGTTCAGAAGCTAATCTTCAACCAACGCGAAAAACTGCCGACCGGTGGGAGGGAGGGTTGCCATGGAGCCTCCGGGGCTCACCCAGAAAATGGCATTTCATTACATTCAACGCTGGCTCCCCATGCCTCTCTGAGGGGGCCAGGTTCTGGCTCATGTTCCCTGGTAGGCACACAGAACTCCATACACATGATTAATGCCAAAGTCTGACATTAGTATATCAGCCTAGTAAGCTCCGGGAGCCGACGGGGTTCCTCCCAGAAAAAGGTAATGCAGAGCTGTGCTGAGGTGAAGGCTACAAACGGAGAACCACAGGAGCTCCAGAAGCTCCACAAAGTGCACCCCAGGAAAACGATGAAGGAAAGGCGGGCCCGAAGAGTGCAACCCCCACAAGCACAAGAGGAGTACAATGAAATATTTACAAAGTTACCAAAACAACCGATGACACTTTAGCAAGAATGCAGGAAACACAGAGCTATCCACGTACCTCCCCACTCCTAACTAAGCAGACATAATCCAAACCAGAAATATGTCACACAAAAGGGAACAAGAGCATCACCAGTACGAACAAGAGCGCATGAACTAAATAAAAACCACCGCAGAAAGCAAACGCAAATGCCCAGCTGCCATATGTAAACATGACTTGCAGCGCTACCTTGGGGACCAGTCAAATCAGTTCCTTGTTTTCCTTGGCTCCCGGACACCCTCCTTCCCCTGGGAGTCTGGTCATTTCATCATTCATTAAGTTGAAGGTGGAGCAGCCTGTAAGCTGTAGCCTGCTTGATACTGCTTGATGGGGTTCTGGGAGTTCTATTCCCCATGCCCAATCTGAGGCCCTTCTTGACTTGCCAGAGCTTGGTCCACCAGGCTGTTGCTTGGAGCGGCCCGCAGGCTCACATATCCACCACAACCCGGTTGGTCTGGCAGTCCTTGAAGAAAACTATCTAGTTTTCTCTTGAAGATGTCCATGGTTGTTCCGGCAATATTTCTTGTACTTGCTGGGATGATGCTGAACAAACCGTGGACCTCTGACGTTCATACAGTGTTCTCTGATTGTGTCTATGGCACCCCTGCTCTTCACTGGTTATATTCTTCATTTTCTTCCATATCGTTCGCTCCAGTATGTGGTTATTTTACTGTGTAGATTTGGTACTTGGCCCTCCAGTATTTTCCACATGTATATTATTTCATATCTCTCTCATCTCCTTTCTACTGAATACATTTGGAGATTATTGAGACGATCCCAATAATTTAGATGCTATATTGCGTCTATGTATGCCATATACGTTCTCTATACTCCCTCTATTTTAGCAATCTTTCCTGCTCTGAAGGGGAAAGTGAGTACTGAGCAGTACTCAAGATGGGACAGCACAAGTGATTTGAAGAGTACAACCATTGTGATGGGTTCCCTAGCTTTGAAAGTTCTTGTAATCCATCCTATCATTTTTCTGGCTTATGCAATATTTGCTTGGTTATGCTCCCTAAATGTTAGGTCGTCAGACATCATTGTTCCCAAATCCTTTACATACTGTTTTCCTACTACGGTGACATTTGATTGTGTTTTGTACCCAGTATTATGTTTAAGGTTCTCATTTTTACAGTACCTGATTACCTGGAATTTATCACTGTTAAACATCATGTTATGTTCTGCTGCCCAGTCAAAAACTTTATTAATATGTGCTTGTAGTTTTTCAATATGTCTTGAACAGAAGCAATTTTCATGCTGATTTTTGTGTCATCTACAAAGGATGATACGAAGCTGTGACTTGTAGTTGAGTCTATATCTGATATGAGAATAAGGAAAAGCAGTGGTGCAAGGACTGTACCCTGAGGTACAGAGCTTTTAATTGCACTTGGACTATTATATATGGTTGACTGATAGTCTTTTGTTCTGTTAGACAGAAACTGAGTATCTAGCACCCTACTTTACCAGTTATTACCTTTGACCTCATTTTGTGTGTTATCACTCCATGGTCACATTTATTGAATGCCTTTGCAAAGTCCGTGTAACCACATCTGCATTCTGTTTTTCTTCTAATGCCTCAGGGATTTTGTTGTAGTGGTCAAGTAGCTGTGAGAGGCATGATTTTCCTGCTCTAAATCCATGTTGGCCTGGGTTGTGGAGGTCATTGGTTTCCATGAAACTAGTGATCTGACTCCTGATCACTTTCTCAAATATTTTTATTATGTGGGATGTTAGTGCAACTGATCTATAATTCTTTGCAATGCTTTGCTCCCTCCCATGTGTAGAGGGGCTATGCCTGCTGATTTAAGCATATCTGGTTCTCCCCCATGTTCAAACTCTTCCTCCACTCTATACTGAGTGCTTGTACTACTTGAAGATTGCATTTCTTTATAAATATTAAATTCCATGAGTCTAGCCCCAAGGCTGAGTCCAGCCTGCCACTTCCAGCCCACAAACAAGGGAAAAGGTAGGGCTAATGAGTGCTAGTTTTATGACATTTTACATCATTTGTTTGCATAGTAGGTGCAAGTTTTATGACATTTTATATCATTTGTTTGCATAGTTTTTGGAGTTCTATGGTCATTTGAAGTTTGCGCATCTTGAAGGTAGCCAGTTGTGGTTTATTTTGACTCGCTGACATTTTTTGTGCCTTCCTCGGGGAGGGGGACATACAAGAATAATATATAAATGCCATAGCTCCCTGTGCCTTAGTGAGGGGACTAAGTTCTGGCTCTGGATCCCCGGTATGTCAGAGAAGTTCACAATTGATAGTACCTAGTAGATGGAACCTACATCAAAGATGGTAACTTCAGGAAGCCTCCGTGGCTCACCCAGAAGCTGCCATTTCATTATATTCAGCACTGGTTTGTTTGCTTTAATAAATTGTAATTAATCAAATTTATGTTGTCTATTTTGATATTAAACATAATGCATAAAATTTAAATTGAACTTACCGGGTAAACCTGAAGGATTTACATTTTCTGGTCTCTCTACTTCTGTTTGAGCCTCGCTTTCCTCCTCAGCTTTACGTCTGGCATCAATAAAGCTATACCCACAGTTGCAATTATTTCGACGAATATGAATAACATCATTGCAAGAGGGACAGAATGTCTGCACTCTGCTTTTCAAGACTGAAAAATAATGATAATTTTAGGTATGATAAAGTGTGTAATATGTTGGTAATATAATACAGATATCTGCTTTGCACTGTAACTACTTTGTGTGAGCTACATTGGATTCTGATAGTTAATAAAGTATATGGGTTGCACAGTAATTAAACTATTCAGGAAAATTTACTGTATTTGCTGGCGTAAAAGACACACCCTCACCTAGGACACACCTATATGTTACAAGGATATTTTGCAAAAAACCAGCGTTGAATGTAATGAAACGCCATTTTCTGGGTGAGTCCCGGAGGCTCCCCGGAGCTATCCCAGGCTGATATGCTAATGTCAGTTTGGCATCAGTCATGTGTATGGAGTTCTTAGGCCTACCGGGGACCACGGCCAGAACCGGGCCCCTCAGAGAGGCACGGGGAGCAATGGCCTATAGAAGCCCCCGTGTGATTGGAAGCATTCTATGTCTGCCATCGACCGGGACAGGCACCCAGAAAGGTAAGCGCCCCAAAACAAACCCCTATTCTGGTTAAAATTGCTACCAAAAGCCAAACTAGTGGATAGAACTCCCCAACAGAAAAACAAGCAAACTAGTATGACGTCACACGTCACCGCGCCGCTGTCTGCGCAGCTCCCCCCTCCCCGGGAGGGGGAAGGGGGAGCCCCAGACCTCCCACGCCGGCTATCCACCCATCAGTTCTGAGGCTGGATGTCAAGACACGCGAAAAAAATAAACGCCGACCGGAGGGAGGGAGGGTTGCCGGGGAGCCTCCGGGACTCACCCAGAAAATGGCGTTTCATTACATTCAACGCTGGTTTTCTGGGGGGAGCCCCGTCGGCTCCCCGGAGCTAACTACCCACAGAGGAAGATCAAAAGGGACGGAACCGGGAGGCGGACACCACGCACCCCTCCCCCTGGAAGCGATACAACCGGCAGCAACGCCAACCCAAGGCGCCACAGCCCCGGAAAGTACTGGGAACAACACAAGAACAACGAGCAGCAAGGCCCCTGAACGAACACCAAAGATCCATGCCCGAAAGACTGCTCGAACACGTCATCCAGACGGCAGCGAGAGCAGCAAAGCCACGAACATCACGGGCAGGAGTTAAGAACACAGGCAGCCGAGCCGCAAGAACACGGCTGACAACCCAGGACACCATCACAGGCGAACCGGGAAGAACAGAACCGGATCAACGCAAAACGCGCTCCGGACACAGACGCCATGGCACACAGCGGAGACCAGGATGGTGCAAGCGGCGCACGAACAGGCCGGAGGGGAAACGACGCACAAGACAGCGTACTAACGGTGTAGAAGCAACACCAAGACCGAAAGCAAGCCAAAGCGGCCCCGCCAGCGCCGCACAAAAGAGAGGCGACAGTATGTGGCACGACGACGGCCCCCAACCCCCACCAAAAACCAAGCCGACGCTAACAAGAGGAACCACCTAAGAAGGGACAGGAAGGACCGCCAAAACACCCCATACTGCTGCCAAGAGAAACACGCAGGTGGGACACCGACCACCAGCTGGAGGCGAGACCACGAGGCAGACGGAAAGAGCCCCGACAAGGCCCCTCCAAGCCCAGGAAAAGGCGGAGCCGCAAGAAGATCTCGGGCGCGACCACCGAACGCAGGTGGCACAAGATGGAACGTCTGCCGACCAGCATCCCAAAGTATCTCCGGGAAGTCTCATCATCTGTCGATGGAGACCTGACCAAATGTAAACTGGGTCAACAAAATTATTCGCACACCCTCCGTCACTATGGGATGGAGTGCGAAAAGATACGTGAAGTTAGAGACAATTCTATAACCAATGTTCCAGCGATGTGCAAAGATTTCATTCAAAAGGATCTGCCACCAGAAATTGTAGCCAAACATCCCCAGTTTGCTAACAGTAGGTAGCAACTGAGTGATTGTAACCTATCCACCGCTGCCCACTGGATGGGGGGCGGTGTGCAGGACAAACATATAAATTTTGACACCAGCACTTCACATGTCAGTTGCTTAATTTAGAACCTGTACTCAAGGTCGATCTCGAACCCATTGTTGATGTGACTACTTATATTGAATTTGTAACTAGCTCAAGATTGTAATGAAGTGTGGGGTTCAGTCCCTGAGCCCATTATGTGCCCCTAACCCTTTCCACTACCGCCCACAAGATGGGTATGGGGTGCATAATAAATGAACGAAACTAACTGCCGAACAGAAGAACTCCAAGCAAGCAAACCTGCCAGGAGTTCAGAAATGACGGGTCCGACGCGGGACATCGCCAGACCCCGAAAAACCCAATTGGCAGGGCAAGCAAGGAAACCAAAGAAGGCGGACGGGTTGCCGCCAGAACCGTACCCGAACCAAGAGGTACGAGCAACTGCAACAGACAGAGACAAAGAAGCACACCACAGGACCCAGGCCGAAAAAAGCCCAAGAAGCCAAGGAACACACATAGAACACCCCTGCGGCAGAGGAGGAAAACAAGGGAACGCACAAGCAAGGAAGTGGTGGAAACCGACCACGCCCCCCAACATAGCAGCAAGTGCAGGCAAAACAGACAAAAGGAGATGCCAGGAAAAACGACAGGGGTGAGACAGTACGAAAGAGCAGAAGCATAAAAACCCCAGGAATAAGGACACGCCACCGCAAAACACGGTACTAAAGCACACGCGCAGTAGTAGCAACAGGCACCACCGCAACATGCCACAGGTAAAGAGCAACTCGCTTCTGCAAAGGCAGAGAATGGAGCAGACAGACCCCAGACAGGGCCCACGGAGACACGACAGAACCCAGCAGGCCCAGGAACCCGCATACCAGGCGACCGAGGCGGAGAAACCCCGCTCAAAATCGGCAGGATAAGGAACTGGGAGCTCACGTACACCCCAAGCCTGGCCCGAGGCCAGGCTAGACCGGCCAGAGGGAGGCCCACCAGGCAGCCACATGGAGCGGCCTGCAGGCCCACAGACTCCCACAACCAGGATGGCCATAACTAATTCGAAAGCAAGCTAGCGAGCCCCGGAAGTCCACGGATGGACCATAAGGGGCATAACTGGCAATCCCCCACAGTGTTCAGCGTTGTTACACCTATAATAGGGTAAGTAACAATTGTAATTACGAAACCATAAGACGCTCATTTCAACATACTAAGTAGGGTAAGGAAGGTCGGTGTTTTCCATGAAGTTCCGAAAAGGAAAACGATGATGTTTAGCATGTCACCCATGCACGTAACTAATAAGGCAAGAACGACTTATTAAATGTTGCGAGGACGGGGTGGTTCAAGAGAGAACTGGAGAAGCACCTCCAAAGGATACCCGATCAACCAGGCTGTGACTCGTACGTTAGGCAGCGAGCAGCCACGTCCAACAGCCAGGATGAGCAGTCCAGGAGGCCTGGTCGACGACCGGGCCGCAGGGACGCTAAGCCCCGGAAGCACCTCAAGGAAAACCCCAAGGTAATTTTCCAGCAAGAAGGCGTATGCTCGCACGTAGGTCTTTGAACAACTGCAGACCTCTGAAGGATATACAGTGTTCCCCGATGGTGCCATAGCACCACTGCACTCCACTGGTACTATCCCGCAAGTTCTACCAGATAAGCGGGACCCAAAAACCAGAGTGCAAAACCTTGCAAGCACAGCCAGGAGCCCTACCAGGCGAGTACAGAAACCAACACCACAACCCCCACACCTCATAACACTAACAAAGGTGGAACCCTGAATGACCCTAGCATGGGTTGGACATGCACAAGAGTGGGACAGGAAGGGGTGAAAAGGGGGACAGACACTGGTGTGCGAACGGTCTCAGTCGTACAAAAAGATACCCAAATAAAGACAGGTATATAACACCGCATCCAGCACCCTGCAAAAGACGCCAGACCGCAGAAACTCACCTGGCTAACGGTAGCACGAAGTGACACGACTCAACCGAGCCCAGAAGAACCTGGGAGCACTGACAGGTGAAGACGCCAGAGCCGGACCTGCAGGAGAGCAGGGGAGAGGCGAAGAAGGCGGCCCACACCCATGACAGAGAAAACCTCTGCGGCCTCCCCACAACTGGAACCCAGGACACCCCGGAGCGAAGGGGCACACACCGCGCCAAGGGAGAAGAGCGAGAGGCGAAGCACTGGAGCAAGAAGGCGTCTAACACCAGCACTACACACCGCCCAAACCAAAACAAACTCCGCGGCGCACGCGCATGACACGCTGGCCGAAAACGCGCAACAGTCTCTGCGGGAAGGCGGCAACCAGGACTACTGCACTAAAAAGAAGCCAAAAGAGTGAGCAGGAACAATAAAACCGGCCAAAGAAGCGAAGACAGAGCCCAAAATAAAGCACGCAGCCGGTCCACAAGCAGCCCAACAAGGCTACAAGTAGCCCAACAGGGCTACAAGTAGCCCAACTCGGCGACAAGGACGAGGAGCCGACAGACGTTCCAATAACGCGGGAAGTAGCGAAACACCTTCCGAACCCTCGAGAACACGGAAGCCAAAACCAGTCCCGAAGGCACACAAAGGCGCAGGTGCACCGAGACCAGGAGTCACGTAGAACCCCAAAACGGGGAAACATGACGAAAACACCGTCCCAAAAGGGGTGGGGGG
>WNGS01061674.1:447636-462301 GCA_020271785.1 Procambarus virginalis
AATGCTATGATTTAAACAGCTTTCATCTTTCATTTATACCCGCGTTTGGGTGAGGTGATATGTTACAACAGTTTTTAATGATGTGAACAAAACTTTCAACAAAGGACAGAACACGTAAACAATGGATATTAACTGGATAGTAACTGGGTAAATTGAAGGTATGAAGGTAAGTAACTGCGGAAGGGCACTATGGTCCCATATTTCCCTGATGCTTCTAATATTGGAGGCGGGTCCTTGACAGTGGGTAGGAATTCTACCCACCTTCAAGACCCCGTCCCAAGATAGAAGCATCACGAAATATGGGCCAATAGGCCCCTTGCCGCATTTACTCCCATTCATACCTTCAATTTACCGAGTTTAAATCCAGTTAATATCCATTGTTTCGTGTTCTGTCCCTTTGTTGGAAAGTTTTGTCAACCTCATTAAAAACTGTTTTGAAAAAAAAAAAAACATATCACCTCACACAAACGCGGGTATAAATGAAAGATGAAAGCTGTTTAAATCATAGCATAGTAAAGAACTGTTTAGTGCTTTAAGGTTATAGTTGTGTGAGAAAACTAAAGTCTTTGCAAAATGTAATTAGTTATTACGAAACGCGTTTCAAGTGTCGCGTCAGACTAAGTAAAATAAAAATGAATTTGGGAAGAATTGATTTTTCAGTTTACCGTGCATCAGCTTCAAAAACCAAAACAGTTAAGGAAAAATGAGAAAATTCGTGTTAGAATTATTATCTTACTTTTTCGGTCATATTAATAAACATTAGATTATATATATATATATATATTCCTATATTGGTGGATACTGGCAGCAGGTGTTCATTTAAACATGTTTCACGTTGAATAGGACCGCATATTCTGTTATTTACTATCTTCTGATTTAGGGCTTTCTATACCCTCTAACTATTTTCTTTAGCATCAGGGCTTAGGCTGAAATAGGAGTTCTCCAAAAATCAATTTTCGTAATTTCTGGGTGATAGGAAAGATTGTTGGATGACTATAGAATGTAATACACTTATTTAAACAAATTTGCACAACGTTTCGAACCTCCATGGTTCATTCTCAAGTGAGGTAATGTTACAATGTGGTTTGATTTTATACCCGCACGGGTCAGGTGATAGAGCAATAAAGGTGAAAACAATAGGGGATCCATAAGGGATAAAATGGGGTGAAACATATGGAACATAAGAATAGAGGTACACCCAAGACAGGGCCTATTGGGCCCATACGAGGCAGCTGGCATCTACTTACAAAGATTAATCCAGTGTATTGGCCTGTTATGTTGAACATTGTCTTCTGTGTTTGGCATCGTTATGTTCTGGTCTTGTCCTTACTCTCATGTTGGGAAGAGTAAATAGTTCCGTGATTGGGTGTTTCATGGTAGGTTGTTCTATTCTATGTGGATTGCTTCAAGATTTTGTTATCTTCTTGCATCTTGGGTTCTGGTCTATGTATGCATGTATTCTTGTTCACCCAGAAAAACTTTCTCTGTTTAGGGTGATGTCATGGGCTTTGTCTCATGTGGATTCCCAGGGCACCGGATTGAAGATGGCACGCCAAACGCCTCGTCAGCATTGGTGCGACGAGGCGTTTGACATGCTTGGTCGACGAGTAGCAAGGCAGACAAAAATCAACTTTATATTGCCGTTATTTAGATGACATATTCGTAATAGTAAAAGATCCAGATGAACTAATTGACGTAAAAGACATCTAGAGAGAGAGCGAGTCAGTACTTCGATTTACACATGAAAGTAGTGAAAATAACAGTCTGCCATTCTTGGATGTACTAATAACAAAAACAGGGAACCTCTTTAAGCACCAACGTATCTACCAAACCCACCACGATAGGATTATGCCTGAAGTTAGAAGTGAGTGCCCCCAAAGACACAAACCCAGTGTTCTCAATGCTTATAATCGTCGAGACTTACCCCACTGCTCTGAATGGAGCACCGTGAGTAGAGAGTTTGAAAGAGTCACTCAGGGTTAGTGGTTGCACAAATGGAATCATAGCGCAACGCGGAAATAAACGCTGCTATAAGAAGGGACACTTGGACCAGTGGTATAATCCAGAACCTAGAACGGTCAGAAACCACAATACCTCCAATAAAATTATATTACAAATCAAACCATGCACAGTGAACATATAAAAGAGGAAGAATAATGAAAGAAGTAATCAGTAAAGGAGTAAAAAAGCACTACTCCTAACCACAACACAAACCTGATAATATTCTATAAAAACCAAGAACACTTCCGAACTCCTTATTAAAAACAGCCGGAAGCAGACAGAGAACCCTCTACAGCAGTCAAGCGTTGTAGTTGTATACATGTACACTTGCCCCCCACGAAGGATTGAAACCTTCAATCTTAGTACATAGATATGACGTCGCCCAAGCTGACGAGGCGTTTGGCATGCCACCTTCAATCCGGTGCCCCTAGGAATCACATGAGACAAGCCCATGAACATCACCCTAACAAGGGAAATGTTGAACAAGAATACATGCATAATAGACACAACACAAGATGTAAGAAGATTACAAAATCTTGAAGCAATTCACATAAGAACAGAACAACCTAGCATGAACACCCAAAAAAAATCAAGCGAAACTATTTACTTCTTCCCACAATGAGAGTAAGGACAAGACCCAGAACATAACGATGCCAACACAGAAGCCAATGTTCCACATAACAGGCCAAATACACTTGATTAATCTTTGTATTGTAGACGCACAGCTGCCTCGTAGGGCCAATAGGCCTTCTGCGGCTGACCGCTATTCTTATGTTCATATGTTTCTCCCCACATTTATCCCTTATGAATCCCCTATGTTTTCACCCTTATGTCTTATCACCTGACCCCAGTGCGGGTATATAAGCAAACTAACTTGTAAACATTTCCTCACTTGAGAATGAACCATGCGGGTTCGAAACGTTGTGCAAACGTTGTTTATAATAAGTTGTAATACATTCTATAGTACTCCACATCTTTTCTTCACACCGAAATTACGAAAATGAGTCTTGGAGCACTCCTATTTCAGCTACGCCCTGATGCTAAGAAATAGTTAGCAGGGATAGAAGCCCTAAATCAGAAGATAGTAAATACAGAATATGCGGTCTTATTCAATGAGACATATATATATAATATATAATATATATATATATAAATACTGAAACTATTATATATAATATATATATATAAATATAAGTATAAAAAAAATCATATATATATATACCTTTTCTTTCGGAAGGGGGCTCCGTCCCTCACAGTCGACAAGGGTGCTGGGGAAGCAACTTGCTCTGTTGGCTCTTGCTTGGTCTGCAGTTAGTGGCACGTTTTTTTTGGTTGTTTCAGGGCCTCTGTTGGTCGGCAGACGGCTTTTCCCCCCTTTGGGGGGGTTTCGGGGCTGGTGGGGGTGGCTTCTTCCATGCGACTTCTCATGTCATCTTAGTGGGTCGTTGGAGCGTGGTCGATCTCGCCCCATCCTACTCCGGCGTTCCCATCTGCTCTATGCAGACACGGGCCTTGCAGATCTGCTGTTTTTCTGGACTTGTTCAGTCTGCACCCCGGATTCTTTGCCCTCTTCAGAGGAATGTTTTCTCCAGTCCGGCTTCTGTTGGGACCGGTGCCTGGATGTGGTCCTGGACCTCTGGGTCACTTCTTGGCACGTTCCTCACCAAGTTCTGGGACTGGCACAGTTGGTGGTGGGGCTTCAGGCTTGCTTGCTTTTTTGCCTTCCTATTTGTAATTGGCTCTTGGTGTATTTACTCATCTTTACCGGATCTTGGTGCCTTCTGCTCTGCTAGGGATTCGGTGTCTGGTCTACCTCGACGACTGGCTGGTAGATTGCCGGGTTTGATTTCCTGGTAATCTGGAGGCCATTCCATCTGTTTCCCGTCCCGGGTTTACACCTGGCTGGGTCTTGTTTAGGGCTCTTGGCCTAACAAGACCTTGTCTTTGTCTTTCCCTCCAAAAGCGTTGTTGCGGCTATGGTCCCGCCTTCGGCTGATGTAGGGGGGTTCCTGGGTCGCTCGGCAGTTGCAAGAGCAGTTGTGCGGGAGTTTAAACTTCGACGTTCTGGTCTGCCCGCAAGGGTTGGGTTGGCTTGGGTGTCATTTTGTTCCTTCGAGACTTCCCTGCCACCTACTTGCAAATCATTTGTTCGTCCTTCGGGGACTTGTGTTGGTGCTGCGTCACCAGCTTCCCTTTAGGGTTTTCGGGGTTCGTGCCTGGCACCTCCCTGAGCTTCGCTCATGTGTTCATGGATGGGTCATCTCTCGGCGGGGCTTTGTGGACCATTGCTTTGTGACCGTGACCGGGATGGTGGGGTCTGTCCGTCCTTCAAGCTCGCAGCACGGGTCGGGAGTTCCTGGCTGTGTGGTTTGTGCTTCGGAGGGTTCAGGTCACTTGGTGCTCTACCATCCAGCTCCATTCGGACTGTTCTCCGTGGTTCATTGCCGGAACCACGGAGTTTCTCTTAGGTCTTTGACCTTTGAGGTTGGTCCCTTCGAGTGGGTCGTTTGCTGGTTTCTCGGGTTTGGCTAGCCGTGCGGTTCATGTCTGGTGTGTGTCCTGCGTCCTGGCGGACAGCCTGTCTCAGTTTTTTCCTCCGTTCGCGGGTTGGCCGGTCATCGCCGACTCGTTTGTTCGTTCTGCCGGACGTATGGACTCCTGGCCATGGACTTCTTCGCGTCGGTGTGGTCTCGGCGTCTCCCATTCTTTTTGGCGCCCTTACCCACCTGCGAGGCGTTCATAGTGGATGCCTTAGGGCAGGACTGGTCGAGGTGGGGGTATGTTTCTCTTCTCCCAGTTCAGCTGTTGCTTCTGGTTTTGGCTCAGTTGGAGTCCATTCCCTAGGAGAGTAGTCCTCATGGTCCGTTGGGGGCTGGCCCAGCCTTATTTTCAGACGCTGCTTGATAGGTGTCCGAACCTGGGGCGTTTTCCCGCGACTCCGCTTCTTTCGGCAGGTCGGACTGGTCCTGTACATGGGTGGTTCATCCTTCTCCTCGGCTCTTCACATCTGGTGTTTTGACGCGGGTGTATCACCATCTCTATGGTGATTAGGTGGCTTCATTGATGGTGTCCCACCTGCAAGCTTTGTCTCGACGACAGTTCCTGGTGTTTCTATTTGCCATTTTCTTGCTCTTTGTAGGTTGTCTTCTCTTTCGCATTGGGTTGTCTTGTCCTTTCTTGGGTTTTCAGGACCGTTATTTGATGCTTTTTACTGTCGCCTCGTTTCGTGCAGTGCTGGCAGAGCCGTTCTGGCTTGCGTTTGAAGCGGATGTCACATCCGCCCTGTTACATACGCTTTCTCGTGTTTTGTTTCACCTCCGGCCTGCTCATGCATCGCCTGAGCCATCCTGGTTCTTGATCAGGGTGCCCTCTTATCTTTCTGGTAGCCTCTTCGGTTCAAGATTGTTTTTCATATGCCATATTTTGTTGGCATGGGCTTCTGTGGGTCGGGTCAGGGAGCTTCCGGCTCTCTTCCGGTGCAAGGGTTTCTGCTCTTTTGGTACTGGTGGTAGGTTTTTACGTTCGCAGCCTTTTTCTGTCCTTCTGGCAACAGTCGAGACGGCTGCTTTCTGGAGGGGTCCATGGGTTATTACTGTAACCACTCGATTATCCGGGAGTGGTTATCTGGGGCTCCCCCTTCCCCCTCCCCAGGAGGGGGAAGGGGGAGCCCCAGACCACCATGCCGGCAATCCCCGCCCCAGTTCCTTGGCTGATGGGATAGTGCATGGTCATGTAGCTCCAGCTCCGGTCTTGTCTCAGTGCTGTGACTTGTTTGCAGTGCTGCTCTTACAGTGGTCGTGTGAGCTGGGAGTAGTATTCTCAGGTACTCGGGCTGCATGTGCTTAGGGTCACCTTCCCTGAGTGCCCTGTAAGTACCGCCCTTGGGGCTTGGGGTTGCCTTCCACAAGTCACCTTGGGTCTACCTCTGTTGGCTTTTCGCTGCTGGCGTTTGGCCGCCCCGAGTGTTTGGGGGTTTTCCTCCCTTGTTTGCCTTGGGGTAAGTGGTAGTTATAGCACTGGTGGGGCGCAGGGTACTGCGTAGCTAGTTTTCACCTATAACAGCGGCCGGCTCTGTTCCCTCTGGGTGTAAGGGTATGTGTCAGTCCACTCCCCTCCCTGCGGGCAGTTTCCCTTCTTACCAGAGTCAAATTACCCCTAGGCAGGTGGTCAGGTCACTTGTTCCCCAATCCCTATGTCTCCAATCTTTCCAAATCATTTGTCTCCCAGTCATTTCCAATCCGTTTCCCCGTTTCTCTCCTCCTACCTTTGCCATTAACCATTTGACAGTTTTAAGAACAGTGACGAATTACCGTAATTCTCAAGTTTCGAGTGAGGGTGCTGGGAGCCATACGACCATTTGGGTTTCCTGTTGTAGCGGGGGAACGGTTCATGATCCTACGGGAGTAAAACAGAACTTTCAGAACAGGCATATGTCCAAGGGGCCTAGGGAGCGGAGCTAAGTCAAGAGTTTTGGCTGGCCTAAGAGTGACACTCTATGTTCATTGGATGAGTAGAGAGGCAGAGTCCCTCAGGGTAGTGCCTGTCTATGCCATTGGCCCATATGCTAGATCACCTAGTTATGTTTAAATCCATTGGCCATAGGCTTGGGATAGGCGGAGTTAATTTGGGCCTAGGAACTAGGGGGTGGAGCCTGTCCCACTGGTAAGCGTTTTAATAAAGTGTGTGTGGTTAGTGTGTCTAGGGGCCTCAACTGAGGTACAGGTCAGGTGACCTGCGGGCAGCCAATCAACATCCTTTGGCAAGCTGCAGTATTGAAGGTAATTGTGCACTTGAGTTATGTATGTTAGTATTATATTCCATTGCCTCGTAGGTTTTTTTTTAGAGTAGGCTATGTTTTAATTTTGATTTAAATATACGGGCTCAATAATAAAGTAATTTTTATGTATTTGTGTTTAGTTCTCTGTTCCCTTTGATTAATGTCTGTGTTATTCATTCTTGTGATTTTCATTTGCTGTGCTAGAAGTTCCCTTGTGTTCTCCATCTTATGAATAGTAAAGTCGCTCTAGAATCTCCCGTTCAGTTTCAGTAAGATTACAGTATTAATCCATGAAGATTCATTTACGTACCCTTTGAGTTCCCTGATTATTGAGTCCCTTCCTGGGGACCAAAATTTTAGACACATTCATTTATGTTGGGAAGGTGGTGGCAGTATTTGATGATTTTTGTTATAATTAGTAATAAATTAATAACCCCTATCCTTGTTATATCCTCCTCATTTAATATTCAGTTTATATTTGTGGCAGTCCAGTGAGGGGTCATACTGGACTGTAACAGTGTTAATTAAGCTGGGGTATTGGATGAAGGGAAAGAGTAGAGAGAGAGTTACAGCAAGGGTAGCGTTCGGAGAGACCACAAGGTTCAGAGGGTTATTACATGGGTACGTTGTCCACTTGTGTGGTTTTTCTTTTATATTTGTTTTTGCCTGGTAGGGGGGTCTGCCTTGTGTTCCCCCCCCCCTTATATTAGGTTCGTTTGTGTGGTGGCACCCCCTGCTTCGCCCTCACGGGTGGACACGTCCCGTGGGTTCAGCTTTAGCAGTTTGCTTGGTAGTTTGGGGCGCCGGTTAGCAGTGCCCTGCCTGGGATAACCCTTAGCAGACCCAGTCTAGGGGCCCTGGGAAACCCCCCGAGGGCTCTCGGGTCCGATAGTGGAGACCCTTGCGTCCCCTCTCGCTTTGTGCGAGTAGGGGGTTGCTCTGTCCCTTTGTCTCAGGGTGACTCTCCTTGTTTTTGCCTCCGTCATGCTGCCTGTTGGGTCGGTGACACGTTCGACCCCGAGTCCTGCGAGCTTTGTTGCTTGTTCGTGACTCCAATCACCCAGTCTGCTGATGAATTCCCATGGGTGCAGGCAGCTCGCGTGTTGCCGGGTAGGTTGTTGCAACGCGCTTGGGTTTGTCACTTCCCCGGATGCCCCGAGGCTGCCCCGCTTTGTGTAGGGACCCAGACTTGGGGGTTTTGGTCGCTTCGGCCTTGGTTTCTTCCACGCCCCCTTGTTTTTCTCCCTCCTGCTTCCGGCCCCTACGCATCTGCAGGCTTCGGGGTCGGGGCGGGGTTAAAGATTCTGAGACTTGGGTAGTTTTGGGGGTTGCCCCATCCGGGGTAGCTGCGGAGGCATTCGAGTCTGTTCTGTTCCTCCGGCCGATGCTCCGGGGTCTGACCAGTGGGGCCGGGGCTTTGGAGGTCGACTCAGCCCCGGGGCCTGGTGTAAAGGCTCCTGGGGTTGGGGAGGAGCAGCCTTGGGGGCCTTGGGCTCCATTGCGCCCCGCCTGGATTTCCGTCCTTTTGAGCGGGGCTTACTGTTGCAAGGAGTGGGGTTTTCTTTTCCCCCCTCTGCGTACGATTTGGGCTTGGGTTCTGCTCCTCCCCGGGTTCGGTTCCGTGTCCCTGTGGTTTCTTCGGTTCCGTCTTCCGGAGGTTTTCGGCTACCCTCATCTCTTCGCCTGCGGTGCGGTTGGCCTTTGCGGCTTACCTCCTGTGTGTCCCGGAGTTTGCCTCCATATTGGGCTCCTTGTAGCCGTTTGGGCTCCTTGTAGCCATTTGGGCTCCTTGTCGCCGGTTGGGCTCCTTGTCGCCGGTTGGGCTACTTGTCGCCAGTTGGGCTGCTTCTCGCCAGTTGGGCTGCTTCTCGCCGGTTGGGCTACTTCTCGCCTTCTTGGGCTACTTTTCTTTCGTGTCCTGCGCATGCGCCGTGGGAGTTTGTTTTGGTTCCGGGCGGTATGCACACGTGTTGGTGTTCTGCATCCATTTTCTCTCGGGGGGAGGGGGCTTCGCCTCTCGCTCTTTTCTTTCTCCAATCCGTGCCCCGTTGCTTTGGGGGGTGTTCTGGAGTGCCGCTGTGGGGAAGTCACGTGAAAGTCACGGAGAGGAGGAGGGGAGCCTTCTTCGCCGCTCTCCTCCTCCTCTCCGGCATGGGCGCCCTGGCCTCCTCCGGCGGCTACGATCTCATAAGCTTGCGTCATGGCCCTTCAGCGCCTATGTTCTGCAGGTGAGTTGGTGCGGTCTGGCGTCTCCTTCGTCCTGACGCTGTTTTTGTTTTTGGAAGTAGGAATGGGTGTACATACGTACTTGAGAACGTGGACCGTACCAACCGAGGTGCCTACTGCAGGGCTCTTGGCCCATACAGGGCAGCTCTTGTTCTCACCACCTGATTCCTTCCTCAGTTCACGGGTGACTGCGGGTGGCCTCTTGGCCCTTCCGAGGCGGCTCCTGCCTGTACTCATCCTGCCCCCTCCTATGCTTGTCTAACCTTGCTTGAGTTCGGGGCCCCGCCTCCACCTTGTTCCATGGTGCAAAGGTGGGGGTGCCTGTTCGGTGGTACGTTTTCCTGTGTCGAGGGTGTTTTGTGCTCACCTCCTTGTGCTTGCAGGATTGGGTTCTGGCTCTTTGGTCCCGCCTCTCCCATGTCGTTCGCCTGACGAGCGGATTCTGTGCTTCATGGGCACTCTCGTCTCTGCTCTTGGGGCTGTGTATGGGGTCAGCCCAAGTTGGGCTGCCTAATGTGTTCCTTCGATTGCCTGCTACACTACACACGTTTCTTCTCCCGTCCCTGTGGCTCGGTTGGGTACTCGGTTTCCGCCTGTGTCCCCTTGTGTGCCACTCGTGTTACGATTTATCTTTATCTTCCCTGTCACTTCCTCAGGGAGTGTGTTGACGTTTTGCTGCAGTTTTGGTACTGCGGCTGCATGTAGGGGTTGGTTGTGGCATCTTGTTTGGCCCTTCCGTGCTCCCTCTGGGGCCCTCCTTCCTTGCCAGTCTTGCTGTGCCGGTCCTGGTTTTTCCATGTTCCTTGGATTCTCTGTCCTGTCCTCGTTATCCTCGCCTCATTGTGCTGGCTGGGGATGAGCTTGGAGTCATCGTCTCGCCCCTCGCCTATCATTCGGTTTTGGTTCAAGTTCCAGAGCCCAGTGGGCTCCCTTCCTTAGTGTTTTTCACGGCTGCCCTGGGGTTTTTCTTGATTCTGGGGCTTTGGGGGGACAGCTCGGCCCTGGGACCTGCAGGGTGGGGCTAACGTGGGGGGCCTCAGGCCCCGTTGGTTCCCGCCGGGGTTTTTCTACCCCTCTGGACGGGGCTTGTGGAGTGGGGTTTTTTCGTTCCCCCTCTCCACACGTGCTTTTTGGGTGTCGGCCCCTCCCTGGGCTCGGTTTCTTTGTCCATTATGCCCGTTGCTTCCGTCCTGTCGGTGGGTGCTTTTCTACGGTCTTTGTCCCTTTTTTCCGGGATGGGCCTTCTCCGTCATGTCCCCCCTCTTCTTGGGGTTCTGCATGAATTTTGGTCTCGGGTGCGATGGGGTTTTTGTGCCTTCGTCCTTTGTGTTTCCTTCTTTTTGTTCTCGAAGGTTCGGGACGGTTTTGCTCCTTTCCATTTTCTGGTACGTCTGTCGTCGTTCAGTTGGGCTTCCCTCCGGTCCTGTCTAGGGCTTGTGGGTCCTATTCCAGGCAGCTTCTGGGTGTTTGGCCTAATTGTTCTTTTGTTCATATCTCTTCTCTTAACGCTGTCTCGGCACTGCTCGTTTTCCTGGGGGCGATTTTGCTCCTCTTAATGAGTGTCTTTTCGCTCCTGCCCTTCTGCGGGATGTTGGTGTGCGGCGGCTCCTTGTGCGGGTTCCTTCCCTGTCGGCTGCACTTGTGGCAGTGGAATTGCACGCTTGTGGCATTTTGGTTTTGGTCCTGCATTTCTTTTCCCTCCTGGGGCTGTCATAGGATTGGCTTGCGGAGGATGTAGAGGCGCTTGGGGCCGTTCCTAGGTCTGGCACCTTGGTTTCTGCTGCTAGCTTTTGGTATCAATGTTCCTTCTGCGCCATTTCGCAGGCTGTCTCATACGTTGTTTCACCTCCAGCCTGCTCATGCACTGCCTGTGCCGGCCTGGTCTTTGGACAGGGTGCTCTCCTGTTTTTCTTCTCCTTGGTTGTTGTGGCTCCTTTGGTTCAGGTTTGCTTTGCTACGGCTCTCTTTTTATGTTGGCATGATCCTCTGGGGGTCGTGTGGCAGAGCTTCATGCTCTTCTCAGGCGCGGTGGTTTTTGGCTCCTATGGTCGTGGTCATAGGTTTCTTCGTCTGCAGCCGTTCTCCCTTTTTCTGGCAAATGATGTGCCTGCTGCTTTCCGGAGGGGTCCTTGGGTTGTTGTCTCGGCTTCGTGTTGAGGAGTGGTGCACCAACCGCCTCCCGGGTATGTCCCCTTGTTTTCTTAGGTAGTCTTTGGTGAAGCAGCTCCGGGGAGCCGTAGGGGCTCCCCCCAGAAAACCAGCGTTGAATGTAATGAAACGCCATTTTCTGGGTGAGTCCCGGAGGCTCCCCGGCACCCTCCCGCCCTTCGGTCGGCGTTTTTTTCGCAGTTTTGATATCCAGCCTCAGAACTGGGGCGGGGATCGTTGGCACAGGGGTCTGGGGCTCCCCCTTCCCCCTCCTGGGGAGGGGGGAGCTGTGCAGACATGCGGTGTGGCTCGTGTGACGTCATGCTTGTTAGTTAGTTTTTCTGGGGGAGTTCTGTCCACTCGTTTGTCGATTTTTGTTGTTAACCAGAATAGGGGTTTGTTTTGTGGCGCTTACCTTTCTGGGTGCCTGTCCCGGTCGATAGCAGATATAGAATGCTCCAAATCACATGTGCAATTCTATGGGCCACTGCTCCCCGTGCCTCTCTGAAGGGGCCAGGTTCTGGCTCGTGGTCCCCGGTAGGCCTAGAACTCCACCCACATCGACTGATGCAAAATAGTTAGGGTATCCATATCAGCCATGGATAGCTCCGGGGAGCCTCCGGGACTCGCCCAGAAAATGGCGTTTCATTACATTCAACGCTGGTTGTTTTGACATCCAACCTCAGAACTGAAGGGTGGATCGCCAGCACAAGGGTCTGGGGCTTCCCGTGACCCTGAGGGGGGGGGGTAATGGTGGCGCAGGCAGCGGCATGACAACGTGATGATATCATGTTAGTTTTCCAAATTTTCATTTGGGAAGTTCTGTCCACTCGTTCGGCTTTTGGTAGGAATATTTTCAGCAGAATAGGGGTTTGTTTCGGGGTGCTTACATTTCTGGGTGCCTGACCCGATCGATAGCAGACATAGAATGCTCCCAACCACACGAGAGTTTCTGTAGACATTGCTCCTCGTGCCTCATCTGAGAGGGCCAGGTTCTGGCTTATGGTCCCCAGTAGGCCGAACTCCATGCACTTTGACTGTTGCCAGAAAGCTAATATATTCATATCAGCCTGGATAGCTCTGGGTAACCTCCGGGTTATATCCAGAAAATGTGTTTCATTATATTCAACGCTGGGTTTTTCCACGAAATATCCTTGTAACATAGAGATGCGTCCTAGGTGAGGGTGCGTCTTTTACGCCGGCTAGTCTAATTATTGTGCAACCCATATACTTTATTAACTATCAGAATCCATTGTAGCTCACACAAAGTTGTTATAGTGCAAAACAGAGATCTGTATTATATTATCAACATATTTCACACTTTATCATACCTAAAATTTTATCATTATTTTTCAGTCTTGAAAAGCAGAGTGCAGACGTTCTGTCCCTCTTGCAATGATGTCATCCATATTCGTCGAAATAATTGCAACTGTGGGTATAGCTTTATTGATGCCAGACGTAAAGCTGAGGAGGAAAGCGAGGCTCAGACAGATGTAGAGAGACCAGAAAATGTAAATCCTTCAGGTTTACCCGGTAAGTTCAATTTTAATTTTATGCATTATGTTTAATATCAAAATAGACAACATAAATTTGATTAATTACAATTTATTAAAGCAAACAAACCAGTGCCGAATGTAATGAAAAGGCAGCTTCTGGGTGAGCCATGGTGGCTTCCTGAAGTTACCATCTTTGATGTAGGTTCCATCTACTAGGTGCCATCGGAGACAGTCTTACAGTCTCCGTGGTGTAGTGGTTGCCTGGCGTTCCGCGAGCGCTATGTCTTGGGTTCATATCCTGGCCGGGGAGGATTTACTGGGCACAATTCCTTAACTGTAGCCTCTGTTTAACGCAACAGTAAAATGTGTACCTGGATGAAAAAACGATTCTTCGCGATGGGGATCGTATTCCAGGGACCTGCCCGAAACGCTACGCATACTAGTGGCTGTACAAGAATGTAACAACTCTTGTATATATCTCAAAAAAAAAAAAAAAAATTGCGAACTTCTCTGGCATACTGCGGATCCAGAGCCAGAACCTAGTCCCCTCACCAAAACACAGGGAGCTATGGCATTTATGTATTAAGTTATTTATGTATGCCCCACCGAGGAAGGCACAAAAAAGTCAGCGAGTCAAAATAAAACTCAGTTGGCTGCCTTCAAGACCTGCCACCTTCAATTGCACCATAGAACTCCAAAAACTATACAAACAAATGATATAAAATGTCATGAAACTAGCACCCACTCATTAGCCCTACCTTTTCTCTTGTTTGATGGCTGGAAGAGACTGGCTGCACTCAGCCGTGTGGCCAGTCTCATGGAATTCAATATTTATAAAGAAATGCAAGGTGCCAGTAGCACAGGCATTCATTATAGTGTGGAGGAAGAGCTTGGACATGGGGGAGATACCAGATATACTTAAATCAACAGACATAGCCCCTCTACACATGGAAGGGAGCAAAGCATTGGCAAAGAATTATAGACCAGTTGCACTAATGTCCCACATAATAAAAGTATTTGAGAGAGTGATCAGGTGTCAGGTCACTATCGTTAGATAGTGACTCTCTAAATTGTTAGAAAGAGGGGGAGTGAAGAATAAGGAGAGGGGGAACAAGTTCCTGAAGATTGCATACACCAACATAGATGGAGTGAGATCGAAGATACTGGAGTTAAGTGTAATTACCTAAGTGTAGTTACAGGATGAGAGATACGCTCGTGGTGTCCTGTCTTCCCAGCACTCTTTGTCATATAATGCTTTGAAACTACAGTGATGTAATACAGCTGCAGACATCAGACATTGTTGCACTCACGGAGACAAAACTTGAAGATGTTATTTTAAATGAGGTCATATTCCCAAGGGGCTACTCAATTTGGAGACGGGACAGAAAAACTAGGAAAGGCGGTGGCGTTGCTGTGCTGGGGAAAGAACACCTAAAGGTGAACGAAATAATGACTGCCAATCCACAAGAAGTTGACATAATAGCATTAGAGATCTGCCATGAGGATGATAAACTAATGATCATAAGTGCATATAGTCCATCGCCAAGAGCACCATGGTCAAAGGAGGAGCTAGATAGTAAACGAGAAGGTCTTAAACAATAATGAGAGAGATATAGTGAGGAGCGGATAACGATAGATCACGACTGTTGATAGTCGGCGACTTCAACTTGAAACCCATAGACTGGGAAGCATATGAAGCTAAAAACAAAAAAATTTTGGACTGTAGATCTCATCCTGGAAACATTCTTGTATCACATGTTAAACAAGCTACAAGGATGAGGGAAGGGGACGTTCCCTCCATGCTAGATTTATATTGTACCAGGAAGGAGGAAGAGATATTGGACATTCAGTAACCTTCCTTCCTTGGGTTAAAAGGTGACCATGTCTTTTTGGGAATTAAAGTATGCAATGCGTTATAATCTGGACAAAAATAACCAGTGTTGAATGTAATGAAAACGCCATTTTCTGGGTGAGCCCGGAGGCTCCCTGGAGCTTATCGGGCTAATGTATGTTATAT
>WNGS01061674.1:462919-514683 GCA_020271785.1 Procambarus virginalis
CCTCATTCACCTCCCACAATACTGGTTTTTGCATTTATTCACTATACACAGACGTTATATATACGGATTTACATGTTTTGTTCACCATACTGTACATCTAAGCTTGTATGGTGAGTAAGGCACAAAGACGTAGGTACTCACACAGTCAGCTGATCAGCGGCCGCCTCAAGGCCAAACGCACTATATTTCTCCTCCAACAATATTGATTGCTGTGTTATTACGCTATATACACACATTATATATAAGTATCTACCTGTTTTGTTCACCATACTTGTACAAATAAGCTGGTATGGTGCCCAAAGACCATAGTAGCCATCAGTAAGCAACATGCCAAGTCGTGCAGACGACGCCCCTCCCTCACCAAAATGGCGGCTCCCAACCTACTCCTCTCGCTGTTATCTCACACTATACACACGTTATATGTAAGTATCTACATTTGTGTTCACTATAGCGAACCACTAAGCTGGTATGGTGAGTGCAGTCAATAAATGGTGGCCACACACAGTCAGAAGACGACGCCAAAACCCTCCCTCCACAGCCTTACTCCTCCCTCCATCGAGCACAGCGCTAAATATCAACACAATCTTGCTGTTATCAGAATCCTAGTCAGTTTTATCACAGTCAGGTGGCTTCAGTAATACTATCACTGCTAAATAATTGCAGTATCATTTATATTTTGGCATTTGTAGGCGATGCTGTGGTCACAAGCTGAACAGAGGTGCTGTGAGCTCGTGCTGCGTGCGCCAGCCTTGGTGGCTTGCTCAATACTGTCGCTATAACACCCAAGAATGTTGGCCTGGATTTTTTTTCTAGGTGGCATCTGGCAACTATCAGTCGTGGCTGTACTATAGCTGCCCCTATCTCAGGTAGGGCATTTAAATTATAGCGCTACACGAAATCATATATAAATGATGTGCGCGGTTTCGGTTTTGTCACTGATATCATTTATATTTGATATGCGCGGTTTGAGGGTTAAATACATGGATGGCGATATACTAAAGAAATTGTTCACGACTTTCGTTAGGCCAAAGCTAGAATATGCAGCGGTTGTGTGGTGCCCATATCTTAAGAAGCACATCAACAAACTGGAAAAGGTGCAAAGACATGCTACTAAGTGGCTCCCAGAACTGAAGGGCAAGAGCTACGAGGAGAGGTTAGAGGCATTAAATATGCCAAAACCAGAAGACAGAAGAAAAAGAGGTGATATGATCACTACATACAAAATAGTAACAGGAATTGATAAAATCGATAGGGAAGATTTCCTGAGACCTGGAACTTTAAGAACAAGAGGTCATAGATATAAACTAGCTAAACACAGATGCCGAAGAAATATAAAAAATTCACTTTCGCAAACAGAGTGGTAGACGGTTGGAACAAGTTAGGGGAGAAGGTGGTGGAGACCAAGACCGTCAGTAGTTTCAAAGCGTTATATGACAAAGAGTGCTGGGAAGACGGGACACCACGAGTGTAGCTCTCATCCTGTAACTACACTTAGGTAATTACACCACTGCATATATATATTTTTTTTTTTTTTTTTTTTTTTAATTTGAGATATATACAAGAGTTGTAACGTTCTTATACAGCCACTAGTATGTTTAGCATTTCGGGTAGGTCCCTGGAATACGACCCCCCACCGCGAAGAATCGTTTTTACAACCAAGTACACATTTTACTGTTGAGTTAAACAGAGGCTACAGTTAAGGATTTGCGCCCAGTAAATCCTCCCGGCCAAGATACGAACCCATGACAAAGCTCTCGCGGAACGCCAGGCGAGTGTCTTACCACTACACCACGGAGACTGGTCATATATGACGTCTTGGAGTACCGCACAAGATTAAAACGGACTGCGGGATAGAGGAGGGCCCCCCATATGCTACCCAGGGGCTTTAGTAAACAGCTGACATTTTGAAACAAAATCCAGCTGGACCACCACAGTGTCAGAGGCCTCAGTTACCCAACAGTCACCACGGCGAGTGCACGGCCAAACGCCTCCCGGGCACGCACCTTGCAATCATTGACTCAAAATCAAATAAATAGTGACTTATTCTCTGATGGTGAGGAAAGTGATATTGATGACTCTGACACTGATAGAGACTATGCACAGATGTCTGATGATAATAGCACGGACAGTGAGATTGAGATACAGCCTGCTCCCATGGCGAGGCTTAGACGAGGCCTAAGCCATCTTCTAGGGTGGCTCCTTCCACTTCAGGCACAGTGTCACTTGAGCTGCCTAGTCTCGCCAAGGTCTTGGGGTTTACTTCCTTCTAGCCAATACCTTCCTCTGAAGCCTCTCCATTGGTCTTAGCTTTCCTGCTCTTGGGAGGTAGGCGTAGACTCTAGCTCCGCTCCAGAGCCTTTGTGTTTGGTTTCTGAGGCTTGATGGAAGTCAGATAGGAAGCCTTGGTTTCTCTTAGATCCTAGTTAAGTCTGTCTTTAATGATAAGGGACCTTTTGCTTCAGGGGGGAGAAATTTTCACATACCCCAACTTGTATGAGTTTGATCTTATTGAAGCCTTCCCAGGGTTTGTTTCCGCATGCCAGTAAGCCTGTCAGATGCCCCTTCTGGAAGGTTCCTTAGTTCCCGTTTAGTAGCTCAGGTGGATCTTTTAAGTATCTCCTGTGAGACCTTCAGTTTGCCTCTATGATAGATACTGCCTCTTTTGTATTTGGGTCTTAACTACACTGGTTATACTATCAGATCTTAGAGTCTTCTTGGCTGGCTGACAATCCTCTTTTCTGAGGGGAGCCCCCTTGTGGCTCCCAGAAACTACTGTCACTAATTGTGTATCAACTACTGTACTTAGGTCTCAAGCGGAATACACCTAACAATGCCAGATTATAGTTTAGGAGAATATTATAAGAGGTCTAACAATATTTTCCATATTCCATTTGCCACTTATGATCTTCATTATATTATTATATTATAAACATGTAAATTTTCCTGAATAGTCTAATTATTGTGCAATCCATATACATTACAGTACTTTATAAAAAATTATTATCCAATGTAGCTCATATGAAGTAGTTATAGTGTAAGCAGAGATCTATATTAAATTATAAACATATTACGTACTTTATCATACCCAAAGTTATCTTTATTTTTCAGTTGTGAAAAACGGCCTATATAAATACCGACTCTGTCCCTCTTGTAATGTCGCCGTACATATTCTTCGATATGTCTGCAACTGTGGATATAGGTTAATTGATGCCAGACGTAAAGCTAAGGAGGAAAGGAGGGCTCAGACAGAAGTAAAAATGTCAGAAGAAAAAAATGTTTCTGGTTTGCCTGGTAAGCTCAGTTTTATTTCTATGAATAATGTTTATTATGAAAATAGACAACATGAATTTTATTAATTACATTTTATTAACTCCGGCACTGTGCACCTCTTTCATGCGAGAAATTCATGGCCAGTGACTTATTAACATTACTTGAAAATTTTTAAACATGAAAACACTGTTAAAATATTGCCAAATTCATTTTTTTTATTTAAAATCACGAGGTAAAAAACATTAAAAACATCAAAATGTTGCTGTGGGCCTTAACCCTTAAATTACGCAACACTTCATATGAAGTGTTGAGTAACAGACTCAAAAGTGCACACCACTGCATATGATGTTTTGGAGTACCGCACATGATTTAAACGGACCGTGGGGTAGAGGGGGGCTCCCCATATGCTACCCAGGGGCTTTAGTAAACAGCCGACATTTTGAAACAAAATCCAATTGGACCACCATGGTGTGAGAGGCCTCAGTTACCCAACAGTCACCATGGCGAGCACACGGCCAAACGCTTCCCAGACACACACCATGCAATCATTGACTCAAGATAAAATAAATAGTGAATTATTCTCTGATGGTGAAGAAAGTGATATTGATGACTCTGACATCGATAGAGACTATGCACAGATGTCTGATGATAATAGCACGGACAGTGAGATTGAGATACAGCCTGCTCCCATGGCGAGGCCTAGACGTTCAGCAGTGCCTCATTGCCTAGTGTCTACACACACCACGAGCGTAGCTCTCATCCTGTAACTACACTTGGGTAATTACACCAATTCACTCACGACCACACAGTTCTTGTACTTATTTAGAGTATGAGGATATTTTAGACGACAAGTCAGAGGAAGGTGACTCTCTTCTGGTTTTAGTGAAGTGGAATCAGAGCATAGTATTACCACGACTCTGGCTAGTGTCAGTGGTGTTACCAAGCCATGTTTTATCGCGTCAGCAGCAGCAGCTCGCCCTACCAAGCACCGCCGAATGGCACCACATGGAGACGATGAGGAACAAAGGTGCTCATGTTCACGTGATTATACCTCATCTTCAGTTCGCGCCCGTACTGTACATAGACAGGCTTTAGTTCCTGGTCCACAGTGTGCAACGATTCCTTACCGTGGTGCCGCTCTTTTGTCTTACAGGACACCAGGTGTACGTGTGTGGAGTGATGGGGACGATTTTGTTTCACTAATTCCTGCCTTTGACAATAATGACGTTGGGATTAAAGACCTTTTCCTTAATACTGGTGAGGACATGTGTGAATTGGACTTTTTTACTACATATTTGATGAGCCACTCATGGAACATATTGTTCACCAAACGAACATTCACCAGGCTTATCTCATTGAAAAGGAGTTAACAGAATTTTCACGATTACAGCATTGGAAAAACACTACTATAGGTGAAATGTATGTATTTTGTGCACTATGTATGTTGATGAAACATTGTGTAAAACACAAAAGATCATTTGGAGCAAAGACCAGACTGTTCCAACACCTTAGTTCGGAAAATATATGTCTCGAGACAGGTTTCAGATACTCCTCAGGTGTCTTCATTTTGCAAATAATGAAGACCAGGCACAGGATGATAGACTTTGGAGAGTGAGGCATGTTCTGAATGAACTGATTGGAAAGTTCAGAGATTTCTATGTACCAGCACAGAAGCTGGTGATTGACGAATCCCTTACCATGCTTTTCAAAGGACATGTTGACTTCAAGCAATATATTCCCTCCAAACACAACAGATTTGGATTGAAATTCTATGTTCTCTGTGACTGTGAAACAGGAATTGTATTACACATGATTCTGAATACTGCTAGCAATGTAGTCATTCCTGGTAATGACCAACATGGTTTCTCAGGTAGTGTAGTGAAGACACTGATGGCACCATGGCTGGAGTTGGGCCACATTTTATACACAGATAACTATTATACAAGTCCCTTGTTATCTAAGTTCTTGCTTGAAAATAGAACCGGAGTGTGTAGCACAGTAAAGGCAAGAAGACGGGAAATGCCAGTGTTTGACAAGAATATTGAAGTTGGTGACTGCAAGTTAAGAAAAAGTGATCAAATACTCTCAGCTTCATTCTGAACTTGTTCCGTCTGAATCCATGGGTTTATTTCCCTTCCTTCCAGATGACTACTCTGTACCCAGGTCCATCTTCTGTTGGAGTCAGATGTTTGGATGGAGTCCCTGGATCTCAATGATGCGTATTGGCACATCCTGATTCATCCAAGGATGGGCTCGGTTTTGTAGTAGGGCGGCAGGGTTACCACTTTCGTTGCCTTCCCTTCAGTTTGAATCTGGTACTTCGCATTTTTACACATCTTACTCGGGTCATGGAGGCCCCCTGCTTCTGTTAGGTGTTCTGGTTCTGGCCTACCTTGACGTCTGGCTGGTGTGGACTCCCAGCCAGTTCGCTTGTCTGCTCACCAGGGATCTGGTTCTTTCCCATCTCGCCAGGTTCGGGTTCCTGGTGATCTCGCGGAAGTCCCATCTGGTTCCCTCTCAGATTCAGTCTTGGCTGGGTCTTGTATGGGACACTTGGACTGCTTCTTTGTCTCTCCCTCTGGCACCTCTGCTTTGGCTGCGTTCATGTCTTCGGCTGTTTTTGAGGGGCTCCTTTGTGGTCATGCAGCGATTGTTCGAGAGTTTGTGCGGGAACTTGAACTTTGCCACAATGGTTTACCCGCCAGGTTGGGTTTGCCTTCGTCGGCTGTTCTGGTTCCTTCAGGGACGTCCCTTCCGCCTCTCTCGTGAATGCTGGGTTCAGACTCTGGGGGCTTTGCGTCGGTTGCTGCATCGTCGGCTTCCTCTTCGGGTTTTTCGGCATTCAGTGCCTTGGCACCTACGCGAGCCCTCTCTCGATGTGTTCACATACGCGTCATCTCTTTACTAGGGCTTTTTGACCAGTGCTCACCAGGCCTGCCAGGGACGTTGAGGTCCGTTCTTCCGTCGGGCTCACAGCACGGTGCGGGGGTTCATGGCTGTGTGGCAGTCGCTCCGGAGGATTTGGGTAGCTCGCGGATCGACGATCTGGCTCCATTCGGACTGTTCCCCTGGTGGTTCATTGCCTGAACCGCAGGGGTTCGTTGTGGTCCTTGGCTCTTTGGGGCTGGTCGCTTCGGGTGACTTGTCTGCTGAATTCTTAGGGTTTGGCTCTCCTGACAGTTCACATTCAGGGGGTGTCCAATTTCCTGGCAGACGGCCTGTCCCGGTTCATTCCCCTTTCCACGGAATGGACAGTCGACGCCGACTCATTCAGTTGGCTCTGCCGGACATTCGGGACCCCGGAAGTGGACCTCTTCACGTCAGCATGGTTCAGGCGTCTCCCAATATACGTGGCGCTCTTCCCAGACTGCGAGGCTGTCAGGATATATGCCTTCAGGCAGGACTGGGCACGGTGTGGTTACCCATAATCCTTCCCCTGGTTCAGCTGTTATTCCAGGTCCTGGCTTGTTTGAAGACTTTCCAGGGGAGAGTTGTCCTGGCTCCTTTGTGGCCGGCCCAGCCTCTGGTTTCAGGTGCTGCTTGCTCAATGTCCGAACCCGAGGGTCTTCCTGCATCTCCGCCTCTTTCAGCAGAGGCGGTATGAGGCTGGCTCGTTCTTCTCCTCGAGTCTTCACATCTGGTTTTTCTGACTCGAGTTCATCATGACTTGTATTGTGTACAGGTGGCTTTGTTGATGGTTTCCCACCTGTGTGCTTTGTCTCGGCAGCAGTATGAAGTTGCCTGGCGGTCCTTCCGGTTTTTCCTATCTCTGCGTAGGTGTATTTCGGTCTCGGATAGGGTTGTCTTATCCTTCCTTTCCTGGTAGTTTCAGGACCGTCATCTTATGCCAAATACTGTCGCTGCATATTGTGCGGCGCTGACAGAGCCTCTACAGCTTGCGCTCGGTATTAACCCTTAGACCGCGCAGTACATCAATAGCTGTTTTTGTGTCTAGCGCTTTAATTTAAACACCTCACGTAGGATAGTGGCAGCTATAGTGCAGCCATGATCGATAGTTGGCAGACACCACCTAGAAAAAAAATCGTGGCCAACATTCCTGGGTGTGAGAGCTCCAGTATTGAGCAAGCCACCAAGGTGGACGCACGCAGCATGAGCGCACAGCACTGCTGTTCAGCTTGTGACCACATCATCGCCTAAAAATGTCAAAATATATATGTACATGCTATTATTTAGCGATGATAGTATTACAAAAGACCCTTGAGAGTGATAAAATTGATCAGGATCCTGATAATAGCAGGATTGTGGTGATATTTAGCACTGTGTTCCATGGAGGGAGGAGTAAGGCTGTGGGAGGGAGGGTTGTGGCGTCGTCTTCTGACTGTGTGGCCAACTTTTTTTGACAGCACTCACCATACCAGATTAGTAGTTTGCTATGGTGAACACAAATGTAGATACCTATATATAACATGTGTATAGAGTGTAATAACAGCAATAGGAGTATCTTGGGAGACGCCATTTTGGTGAGGGAGTGCGTCGTCTGCACGACTTGAAATGTTGTTTACTGGTGGCCACTATGGTCTTTGGGCACCATAGCAGCTTATTTGTACAGGTATGGTGAATAAACATGTAGATACTTATATATAATGTGTGTATATAGTGTAATAACACCACAAATAGTATTGTTGAAGGAGAAATACTAGTGCGTCTGGCCTTGAGGGTGGCCGCGACCAGCTGACTGTGTGAGTAGCTACGTCTTATTGCCTTTACTCACCATACAACCTTAAATGTACTGTTATGGTGAACAAAACATGTAGATATTTATATATAATGTCTGTGGATAGTGAATAAAAGCAAGAGCAGTATGTGGGCGAAGGAGGAGGTGAGTGAGGGAGTGGTGGTGAGTGGCTGGCTGGGTGGTGAGTGACGGCCACTCTTCATTGCTTTTTGACTCACAATGCCAACTTAGTGGTTCATTATGGTGAAAAAAACATGCAGATACAGTACATATATATAACCTGTGTATATAGTATAATACTGTAAAAGCAAATCTATTTGTTTATTGTTTCATGAACATAATAATTAAATCACTAAAAGGAACACAATAATTTGAGTACAACGATGGTTCACACATTTTATTATATAAGTATATCACAATACATACTATTGAATAATATTACTGCAAAAAAAAAAACGAAGAAAAAATCAATCAGAGACATTGAAATAATTAGGTAATAATATCTTTGTGGCAACTCCCGCCTGACAGCTCAGGCGGAGCAGACCTCGTCCGGCCACTGCTCTGTCAACGCCTATTTTCTGTGGGGAGCCCCTATGGCTCCCTGGAGCTTATCGGGCTAATGTATGTTATATTAGACCGGGACATTAGCTAAGGAGTTCAGACCTACCAGGGACCAGCACCAGAACCTGGCCTCTTCAGAGAAGTTTCAGAGAGCAATGGCCCTGGAAAACCCCCTTGTGGTTGGGGCTTTCCTTATCTGCCATCGATGGGGTTAGGTTCCGAGAAAGGTAGGCATAACAAAACAAACCCCACATGGTAAAAAAATAAAACACAAAACCGAACAGAGCAGTAGAAACTCCCTACAATCCCAAGGAAACAAGCAAACAAACAAACATCACGCTTTACTGCCGCGCCGATCGTCGGAGCAGCCCTCACTGCCCCGAGAGGGGGAGGGGGGGCCCTAGACCTCACCTCGCCAGCTGCCTAGCATCAGTTAGTAAGATAATATCAACCGGGACAGACGCTTCTCTGGCCTCAGTTTCCTAGGCGGTGTTTGCACTGCTGTGTGTTGTGTTGTGCGGTGGCCAAGTGTTCCTCATCAGTACTGGGGCTGCATGCGCTTTGGGCTTCCTTCCCTAAGCGCCCTGTGAGTACTGCCCCTGTGTGATAGGGTTATCTTTCCTGGGGCGTTTCGGAACCATTCCCGTAGAAGTTCTTGCTGCTCGGCATTTGCCTCGACTTTGGGGCCAGCTGGGGCTTGGGGTCCTTGTTTGGCCCTGGGTAGGAACTGGTATTCTGCTGGTTAGGGCATCAAGGTGTTGTGTGACCTGCCACCTAAGCGGCGACCGGTTCCTGTTGCCTCTGGGGACAGTGTACTTTTGCGGGGTTTTCTTTTGTTTTTATTTGACTGGTGGGGGTCTACCTAGTGTGGCTATAGTTCCACTAGTAGTGGTTGGTGGCCCTCTGCTAAGGCCCCTCTGATTGTACACGTTGCAGGGGTTTTCAGTGTTGTACTCTACCCCTTGTTAGTTTTGGGTGTTTAACCGGTTAGCAACACCTTGCCCGGGCTTCCCGTAGTTGTTACCCTACGGGCCCTGGAAAACCCAGTCGGGGCTCGGTGGACCATTTGATGTGTCTTCCGGGTTCCATCTCGTCTTGTGTGGATTCATTGGTTGCTGTGCCCTTGTCTCAGGGTGACAGTCACCACTTTTACCTCCGTCATGCTGCATGTTGGGTCAATGACACCCTGACCCGGAGTCTTGCGAGTTGTTCTCTGCTTGTTCTCCAGTACTCTCCTGATGTTATTACTGTTCAGAGTACAGGTGGCATCCACGTTGCAAGCTTGGCTTAGATTGTTGCAATGCGCTAGGTTGGTTTCCCACTCGGATGCCCCGGGGCGGTCCCGTTTTGGTTAGGTGCTGTTCGCCCTTTTCCCTTCCTGTTCCCGGCTCCTGACCGTCTGCGGGTTTCAGGGTCGTGGCGGGGTTTAGTTGGGACCGAGACTGGGGTGGTTTTGGGGGCTGCCCCGTTCGAGTTGGAGACGGAGGTTTTTAAGCCTGTTCCTCCTGCCAAGGCTTCTGGGTCTTACCAGCGGCCCTTTCATACTGCCTTTTCCTTGGACTCTTCCTTTTCTTTATGGGCAGAGGGCGTGGAAGACGGCTCTGCCCCGGGGACTCTGTTGCGGATTCCCGGGGCTGTGGGAGATGCCTGCTAGTCGTTCTGGGTGGAGTTTTTCGTCCATCTAGTCTGCTTGCTTCCCACATTTGCTGACGTGTTTTCGTATCTATTGTGTCGGTCACGGCCCCCTGTTTCTGGTGGCTATTTTCTTCTGCCGGTTTCCAGCGTTGCAGTTTGTTTACATGTGCCTGGGTGTGCGAGCTAGCGTCTTAGGTGAGTTTTACACCTCTTTCAGGGGTTTCTTTGTTTTTCTGGTGTTTTGTGCCCGTCTTCTGTTCCTCTGTGACCGCATAGGTGTTGGTTTTTACACCGGCTTTTCTGTTTTCTGTCTGTTTTGGGTCTAGGCCCTAGGGTTTGGGTTCAGTGTCCCCTGTCTGTTTATGCTTGCTCCCACACCTTGTCCTTCGGCTTTCGGTCTGTTTTGGCCATTTCCCTGGGGCTTCTGTCTGGGGGCTGTGCTTTGCCTTTCTGTGGTGTATTTACGTCGGCATATGTGGTAGTTTGGGCTCCCGCGGGTTGATTCCGGGTTCCTTTGGGTTCTTTGGTTTCGTTCCGGAGGTTTCGTCCTCTTGGGCCCCCTTTGTTGGTTCTGGGGGCTTTGTTTCCTCATGTGTGACCCGTTTCTGCCTTTCGGGGTTCTGGGGTCTTCCTTGCTTGCAGGCTGATCTTTTTGGGTCTTTGCACGTGTTGTGGTCGTGCCGGGACCTTGGGTTTTGTTGTCAAGGTGGGCCTTTTGATGCAGTTTTGTGCTTTCTTGGTGTCTTCTTCTCCTGGCCGGCGTGGTGCTCTCTGCCCACTGGGCTGCAGCTTGTATATTTTTTTCTTTATTTACTTCTATTTTCTTTTCATGTGTGTGTGTGTACACATATATACATGTACATGTGTACACTTATGTGTATGTACATAAGTTTGAAGTACATGTGTGTGTGTGTGAGAACGTTTGTAGGCGCATGTTCATGCGCACGTGTGATTACCTAAGTGTAGTTACAGGATGAGAACTATGCTCGTGGTGTCCTGTCTACCCAGCACTCTTTGTCATATAACGCTTTGAAGCTACTGACAGTTTTGGCCTCCACCACCTTCTCACTTAACTTGTTCTAACCGTCTACCACTCTATTTGTGAAAGTGAATTTTCTTATATTTCTTAGGCATCTTTGTTTAATTAGTATAAATCGATGACCTCTTGTTCTTGAAGTTCCAGGTCTCAGGAAATCTTCCCTGTCGATTTTATCAATTCCTGTTACTATTTTGTACATAGTGATCATATCACCTCTTTTTCTTCTGTCTTCTAGTTTTGGCATATTTAATGCCTCTAACCTCTCCTCGTAGCTTTTGCCCTTCAGTTCTAGGAGCCACTTAGCAGCATGTCTTTGCACCCTTTTCCAGTTTGTTGATGTGCTTCTTAAGATATTGGCACCACACAACCCCTGCTTATTATAGCTTTGGCCTGACAAAAGTCGTGAACAATTTCTTTAGTATTTCGCCATTCATATATTTAAAAGCAATTCTGAAGTTAGAAAGATTGGCATAGGCTCCACGCACAATATTCTTAATATGGTTCTCGGGTGACAGTTTTCTATCTAGAACCACCCCTAGATCTCTTTCTTTATCAGAATTCTTTAAGGATTTCTCACATAATTTATAGGTTGTATGGGGGGGTCTATGTTCTCCTATTCCACATTCCATAACATGGCATTTATTCACATTAAATTCCATTTGCCAAGAGGTGCTCTATATACTGTACTTATTTTGTTCAGGTCATCTTGAAGGGCATGACAATCATCTAAATTTCTTATCCTTCCTATTATCTTAGCATCATCAGCAAACATGTTCATATAATTCTGTATTCCAACTGGTAGATCATTTATGTAGACAATGAACATCACCGGTGCAAGAATTGAACCCTGTAGTACTCCACTTGTGACATTTTTCAAGTCCAATACATTGCCTCTGATTACTGCCCTCATTTTTCTATCAGTCAGAAAATTTTTCAATTTATGTTGGAAGCTTATCTGTCACCCCTCCAATATTTTTCAGTTTCCATAACAACCTCTTATGGGGAACTCTGTCGAAAGCCTTTTTTAGGTCCAGATAGATGAAGTCAACCCAACCATCTCCTTTTGTATATTATGTATATTATATATTTTGTATTATTACTTTTATGTATTATTTCTATAATACAAGGTGTATTACGTATGTAATACTTAAAGACCTGAGGAGGATGGAGGCGCGAATAGGGGCTTTGGATGCTCATGATGCGTTGTACCTTCTTACAAGGTGCCTGGCCTTGCCCAGACTTACCTATTTCCTCAGGTGTGCCCCTTCTTTTGACAGCCCAAAATTAACGGAATACGATTCACTCCTAAAGACAATAACTATGAAAGTGTTAAACCTCTCCCTGCAAGATGACCAGTGGGACCAAGCAACGCTCCCAGTTAGACTCGGGGGTATAGGTATTCGCAAGGCGACACAGTTAGCATTGCCGGCATTCTTATCCTCGACCAGTGCTACAAGTGAATTAGTGAAGGAAATACTACCAGAATACCTAAGGAACTCCATTGGGATTCGTGATCCCAAATTTGTGGAAGGAGCTGGTCGGTGGGACACACTCGCCAATTCACACACCCGACCAACTTGTCCAAACGACGGTAAACAGGCCAAATGGGATAGCCCCATAGTGGAGAACATCGCCAAAGCATTGCTGGACGTAGCTTCTCAGAAGGACAGAGCGTGTCTCCTAGCTGTGCAAGCCCCCCATGCTGGGGACTTCCTGTTGGCAGTCCCTAATTCCGCCTTGGGCACCCGCCTGGATCATCGGGCCCTAAGTATTGGTGTTGCTCTGCGCCTTGCCGCCCCTATCTCCACCGAGCACCGGTGTATTTGCGGCCAGGCACGGGCAGACCAATACGGCAGCCATGGTCTCATCTGTCGTAAGACACAGGGAAAGATTGCCAGACACGAGGCAGTCAATGACATCATCAAGAGAAGTTTGGCTACAGCTGGGTGTCCAGCACAAAGGGAACCCCAGTTGTGCAGACCTGACAACAGCCAAAAACGCCCAGATGGAGTCACCCTGCAGCCATGGAGGGAAGGTAAACAGGTCGTGTGGGATTACACCTGTGCATCTACATTGGCTGATACCTATTTACGTTACAGCTCAGCGGAGGGAGGTGGGGCAGCCACCTTCAGGGAGACCCAGAAAATCCACAAGTACAGAGACCTAGAACGTTGTTACAGGTTCGTGCCGATAGGCTCAGAGACTCTGGGTGCCTGGGGTAGATGTGCACTCAAGTTTTTAATGGAGGTTGGTGAGGAACTCATTGGGAAAACTAGAGACCCACGAGCAGCCAGTTTCCTGTTCCAGCGCCTCAGTGTCGCGGTGCAGAGGGGAAATGCGTGCTGTATCCTGGGTACGCACCCAACCTCCGAGGAGCTGGACGAGGTCTTCGAACGCTGATTGTTTAATTGTTATATTTTGTGTGTGTGTGTGTGTTCTCTGTAAACTGTAGCATTGCAATAAAATAAAACAAAACATACAAAAAAATAATAGGGGTGGTAGGAGAAGAAAAGAATTAAGTATTCGGTGAGAATCCACAAGATCTTCTCTGAATGCTCTTTGTTTTCTTCTTCGAGGATGTGGGTCCCTGCAATTGCACCAGAGGTGGTACCCCTAAATATATATATATAATCTTTGGACAACACCCACCAGTGGGACTCGAACCCAGAAAGCACAACTACCTTCGAGTCCCACTGGTCGGTGTTGTCCAAAGATTGTTAATCTTCACTTGTGGTTTATGCAAGTATAGGCTTATAGCTGGACACGAGTTCTCCCATATTAACAGTGGCTTGATGAAAAACGCATATAGTAACCCCTCACTCGTCTAGTGCTCTTGGGAGGAGGGATATTTGAGGTGTATATATACCTCGAAATCTCTGCTTCTTTTAAGGGTCTGATGTGGTGTAGTGGGTTAAGGTGTACTAGTTATGGCAGCTACTGGAAGGTAGTTGTGCTTTCTGGGTTCGAGTCCCACTGGTGGGTGTTGTCCAAAGATTGTTAATCTTCACTTGTGGTTTATGCAAGTATAGGCATGCATATATATATATATATATATATATATATATATATATATATATATATATATATATATATATATATATATATATATATATATATGTCGTACCTAGTAGCCAGAACGCCCTTCTCAGCCTACTATGCAAGGCCCGATTTGCCTAATAAGCCAAGTTATCATGAATTAATATATTTTCTCTAATTTTTTTCTTATGAAATGATAAAGCTACCCATTTCATTATGTATGAGGTCAATTTTTTTTATTGGAGTTAAAATTAACGTAGTTATATGACCGAACCTAACCAACCCTACCTAACCTAACCTATCTTTATAGGTTAGGTTAGGTTAGGTAGCCGAAAAAAGTTAGGTTAGGTTAAGTTAGGTAGGTTAGGTAGTCAAAAAACAATTAATTCATGAAAACTTGGTTTATTAGGCAAATCGGGCCTTGCATAGTAGGCTGAGAAGTGCGTTCTGGCTACTAGGTACGACATATATATATATATATATATATATATATATATATATATATATATATATATATATATATATATATATATATATATATATATATACCTTTTCTTTCGGAAGGGGCTCCGTTCCCTTCACTGTCGACAGGGTGCTGGGGAAGCAACTTGCTCTGTTGGCTCTTGCTTGGTCCTGCAGTTAGTGGCCGTTTTTTGGTTGTCTTCAGGCCTCTGTTGGCGGCAGACGGCTTTTCCCCTTTGGGGGGTTCGGGGCTGGTGGGGTGGGCTTCTTTCCATGCGCTTCTTCATGTCATCTTGGTGGGTGCGTTTGGACGTGGTCGATCCGCCCCATCCTTCCGGGTTCCCATCTGCTCTATGCAGACACGGGCCTTGCAGATCTGCAGTTCTTCTGGACTTGTTCAGTCTGCACCCAGGATTCTTTGCCCTCTTCAGAGGAATGTTTTCTCCAGTCCGGCTTCTGTTGGGGCCGGGTGCCTGGATGGTGGTCCTGGACCTCTGGGTCACTTCTTGGCACGTTCCTCACCAGAGTTCTGGGACTGGCACAGTTGGTGGTGGGGCTTCAGGCTTGCTGCTTTTGTTGCCTTCCCTAGTTTGTAATTGGCTCTTGGTGTATTTACTCATCTTTACCGGATCTTGGTGCCCTGTCTGCGTCTGCTAGGGATTCGGTGTCTGGTCTACCTCGACGACTGGCTGGTGTGGGCTCCCAGTCGGTCTGCTTGTCTGCTTGTAAGGAGTTTGGTTCTTTCCAGATTGCCGGGTTTGATTTCCTGGTAATCTGGAGGNGATATAAACTAGCTAAACACAGATGCGAAGAAGATAAGAAAAACTCACTTTCGCAAACAGAGTGGTAGACAGTTGGAACAAGTTGGGGAGAAGGTGGTGGAGGCCAAGACGTCAGTAGTTTCAAAGCGTTATATGACAAAGAGTGCTGGGAAGACGGGACACCACGAGCGTAGCTCTCATGCTGTAACTACACTTAGGTAATTACATTAGGTAATTACATTGAGGGTTCAAGCACACAGACTAAGACAATTGCCACCAGCTGGAAAGCGTGCAATAGGCCAACGTGATTGCTTAGTTTGTAGATCAACAAAAAGGAGAGATCAGAAATGAAAACAGGTGCAAACATGGTGTGAATCGTGTGCAGTTCCATTGTTATGTGCTGTCGACTGCTTCAACGACTACCACTCTCTCAAGCCTCTACAATATTAGTGCATAAACCTGTAAATAGTGCATGTAGTGTGTAAATATATAATGAACAATATGAATACATATTATATAAGCATAATGGAAAACATTGTGTGTGCATGGTATTCTCGATGTTTGCAACCTTTATTGCCATTGGCCGTGATGTAACATTATATGCAACACAATTAGTGAATAATATTAGCAAAAAATACGCCTAGACACTGTAAATAATGCAGTGAAAATAAATTCGTGGCAACTCTGGCTGCTTGAAGACCGCACGCGCGCCTCCGGGATGCATATTTCCATGAGCGATCATGCAGGATGTGACGTCATCGCCCATATTGTCAACTCAGTTATGTCACCGGTAAGTACAATTATTTTTTTTATTTTTCTCGTGATCAGGGAACGCAACAGGTTGGAAGATTTCTTTTTTTTTTTTTTGGTATGCACCTGTGGGTGACAAATGCTAATTAGCCCTGAGCAACACAAGGGTAAAACTACGCAACACTTCATATGACGTGTTGAGTAACTGATACAGAAGTGCACACTCACAGAGACAAAACTTGAAGATGTATTTTAAATGAGGTCATATTCCCAAGGGGCTACTCAATTTGGAGACGGGACAGAAAAATTAGGAAAGGCGGTGGCGTTGCTGTGCTGGTGAAAGAAACACCTAAAGGTGAACGAAATAATGACTGCCAATCCACAAGAAATTGACATAATAGCACTAAAGATCTGCCATGAGATGATAAAACTAATCATCATAAATGCATATAGTCCACTGCTAAGCATCACATGGTCAAGGAGGAGCTAGATAGTAAACAAGAAGGTTTATAACAATAATGAGAGAGATGCAGGCGAAGAGTCACAATAACGTGGCTGAAGTATGTTGACCAGACCACACACTAGAAGTTGAAGGACGACGAGTTTCGGTCCGTCCTGGACCATTCTCAACTCGCTTGTGACAAGCAAGCGACTTGAGAATGGTCCAGGACGGACCGAAACGTCGTCATCCCTTCAACTTCTAGTGTGTGGTCTGGTCAATGAGAGAGATCATAGCGAGAGCGGATAAAGATAGTTCACGACTGTTAATAGTGACTTCAACTTGAAATCCATAGACTGGGAAGCATAGGAAGCTAAAACAGAAGATTCTGGACCTGTAAATTTGTAGACCTCATCCTGGAAACATTCTTGTATCAACATGATAAACAAGCTACGAGGATGAGGGAAGGGGACGTTCCCTCCATGCTAGATTTGGTATTTACCAGGAAGGAGGAAGAAATATTTGACATTCAGTACCTTCCTCCCTTGGGTAAAAGTGACCATGTCTTTTTGGGAATAAAGTATGCAATGCATTATAATCTGGAAGAAACTATGATGGTCGATGCAATTGAAAAACTGACTTTAGGAGAGGACATTATGGCAACCTTAGAAAATTTTTAGTGAGTATAATTGGACAGACTTGTTGCTAGGCAAGGAAGTGAATGAGATGTATGTCAAGTTTGTGAAATATATGATAAAGGCACAAAAAAATTTATACCAAAACAGAGAAGCAGAACTAGGAAACAGGATTGGTTCAACAGAAAGTGCGAGAGGGCCAGAGACCAAAAGACACAAAATGGAATCAATACAGGAAGAGGCCAAACCCCCAAACATACCAGCGATACAAAGATGCGAGAAACAACTACACGGCAGTGAGGAGAGAGGCAGAAAGAAATTTTGAAAAAGGGATTGCAGACAAATGTAAAACAGAACCAGGTCTATTCTATAAATTCATAAACAACAAATTGCAGGTAAAGGATAATATTCAGAGGTTGAAAATGGGAAATAGATTCACGGAAAATGAAAAGGAAATGTGTGAAACATTAAACGAAAAGTTCCAAAGTGTGTTTGTACAAAATGAAATCTTCAGGGAACCAGATACAATAAGAATTCCAGAGAACAACATAGAGCACATAGAGGTGTCTAGAGACGAAGTGGAAAAAATGCTCAAGGAGCTAAATAAGAACAAAGCAGTTGGTCCAGATGGAGTTTCACCATGGGTTCTGAGAGAATGTGCACCTGAGCTCAGCATTCCTCTTCAACTGATTTTTCAGGCATCCCTGTTTACAGGAGTTGTAGCTGATGTGTGGAAAAAGGCTAACATAGTTCCAATCTACAAAAGTGGAAGCAGGGAAGACCCCCTTAATTATAGACCGGTATCATTGACAAGTGTAATAGTCAAAATATTGGAAAAAATAATTAAAACTAAATGGGTAGAACACCTGGAGAGAAATGATATAATATCAGACAGTATGGTTTTCGATCTGGAAGATCCTGTGTATCGAATTTACTCAGTTTCTATGATCGAGCAACAGAGATATTACAGGAAAGAGATGGTTGGGTTGACTGCATCTATCTGGACCTAAAAAAGGCTTTCAACAGAGTTCCACATAAGAGGTTGTTCTGGAAACTGGAAAATATTGGAGGGGTGACAGGTAAGCTTCTAACATGGATGAAAAATTTTCTGACTGATAGAAAAATGAGGGCAGTGATCAGAGGCAATGTATCGGACTGGAGAAATGTCACATTTGGAGTACCACAGGGTTCAGTTCTTGCACCAGTGATGTTTATTGTCTACATAAATGATCTACCAGTTGGTATAAGGAATTATATGAACATGTTTGCTGATGATGCTAAGATAATAGGAAGGATAAGAAACTTAGATGATAGTCATGCCCTTCAAGATGACCTGGACAAAATAAGTATATGGAGCACCACTTGGCAAATGGAATTTAATGTTAATAAATGCCATGTTATGGAATGTGGAATAGGAGAACATAGACCCCACACAACCTATATATTATGTGAGAAATCTTTAAAGAATTCTGATAAAGAAAGAGATCTAGGGGTGGTTCTAGATAGAAAACTATCACCTGAGGACCACATAAAGAATATTGTGCAAGGAGCCTATGCCACGCTTTCTAACTTCAGAATTGCTTTTAACCCTCAAACCGCTAGGGGCCCAAATGGATTTAACACCCACAGGCGCAACAAAAAAAAAAATCCAAAAAATTCTTTCGTCTTATGGAAGTGTTCATTTTTGTTCCCTGATCACAGAAAAAATAACCAAAAAATCGTAGGTGGCATATTTTAGCCGCAATAGGGTAGGGAAGTGTGGCAAAAAAGGGGCGTTGGCAGAGCCTTCGCCAGATGAGGTCTACTCCGCCGGACCTGTCAGACGGCAGTTGCCACAAATATATTATTACCTAATTATTTCAAAGTCTCTGATTGATTTTTTCTTAGTTTTTTTGCAGTAATATTATTCCATACAGTGAATTGTGGTATACTGTATTTATATTATAAAATGTGTGAACCATCGCTGTACTCAAAATTATGGTGTGCATATAAGTGTTTCAATTATTATGTTCATAAAACAATAAACAAATAGTTTTGCTGTTGTTACACTATATACACAGGTTATATATAAGTATCTGCATGTTTTGTTCACCATAACGAACTACTAAGTTGGTCTTGTGAGTCAAAAAGCAACGAGCAGTGACCTCCAAACACCAGCAAGCCACTCACTGCCACTCCCTCTCTCAACACCATCTCACTCACCCTCATTCACCTCCCACAATACTGTTTTTCCATTTATTCACTATACACAGACGTTATATATACGGATTTACATGTTTTGTTCACCATAACTGTACATCTAAGCTTGTATGGTGAGTAAAGGCACAAAGACGTAGGTACTCACACAGTCAGCTGATCAGCGGCCGCCCTCAAGGCCAAACGCACTAATATTTCTCCTCCAACAATATTGATTGCGGTGTTATTACGCTATATACACACATTATATATAAGTACCTACCTGTTTTGTTCACCATACTTGTACAAATAAGCTGGTATGGTGCCCAAAGACCATAGTAGCCATCAGTAAGCAACATGCCAAGTCGTGCAGACGACGCCCCTCCCTCACCAAAATGGCGGCTCCCAACCTACTCCTCTCGCTGTTATCTCACACTATACACACTTTATATGTAAGTATCTACATTTGTGTTCACTATAGCGAACCACTAAGCTGGTATGGTGAGTGCAGTCAATAAATGGTGGCCACACACAGTCAGATGACGACGCCAAAACCCTCCCTCCACAGCCTTACTCTTCCCTCCATCGAGAACAGCGCTAAATATCAACACAATCTTGCTGTTATCAGAATCCTACTCAGTTTTATCACAGTCAGGTGGCTTCAGTAATACTATCACTGCTAAATAATTGCAGTATCATTTATATTTTGGCATTTGTAGGCGATGCTGTGGTCACAAGCTGAACAGCGGTGCTGTGAGCTCGTGTTGCGTGCGCCAGCCTTGGTGGCTTGCTCAATACTGTCGCTATAACACCCAAGAATGTTGGCCTGGATTTTTTTTCTAGGTGGCATCTGGCAACTATCAGTCGTGGCTGTACTATAGCTGCCCCTATCCCAGGTAGGGCATTTAAATTATAGAGCTAGACACGAAATCATATATAAATGATGTGCGCGGTTTCGGTTTTGTCACTGATATCATTTATATATGATATGCGCGGTTTGAGGGTTAAATACATGGATGGCGATATACTAAAGAAATTGTTCACGACTTTCGTTAGGCCAAAGCTAGAATATGCAGCGGTTGTGTGGTGCCCATATCTTAAGAAGCACATCAACAAACTGGAAAAGGTGCAGAGACATGCTACTAAGTGGCTCCCAGAACTGAAGGGCAAGAGCTACGAGGAGAGGTTAGAGGCATTAAATATGCCAAAACCAGAAGACAGAAGAAAAAGAGGTGATATGATCACTACATACAAAATAGTAACAGGAATTGATAAAATCGATAGGGAAGATTTCCTGAGACCTGGAACTTTAAGAACAAGAGGTCATAGATATAAACTAGCTAAACACAGATGCCGAAGAAATATAAAAAAATTCACTTTCGCAAACAGAGTGGTAGACGGTTGGAACAAGTTAGGGGAGAAGGTGGTGGAGACCAAGACCGTCAGTAGTTTCAAAGCGTTATATGACAAAGAGTGCTGGGAAGACGAGACACCACGAGTGTAGCTCTCATCCTGTAACTACACTTAGGTAATTACACCACTGCATATATATTTATTTTTTTTTATTTTATTTTTTAATTTGAGATATATACAAGAGTTGTAACGTTCTTATACAGCCACTAGTATGTTTAGCATTTCGGGTAGGTCCCTGGAATACGACCCCCCACCGCGAAGAATCGTTTTTACAACCAAGTACACATTTTACTGTTGAGTTAAACAGAGGCTACAGTTAAGGATTTGCGCCCAGTAAATCCTCCCCGGCCAAGATACGAACCCATGACAAAGCTCTCGCGGAACGCCAGGCGAGTGTCTTACCACTACACCACGAAGACTGGTCATATATGACGTCTTGGAGTACCGCACAAGATTAAAACGGACTGCGGGATAGAGGAGGGCCCCCCATATGCTACCCAGGGGCTTTAGTAAACAGCTGACATTTTGAAACAAAATCCAGCTGGACCACCACAGTGTCAGAGGCCTCAGTTACCCAACAGTCACCACGGCGAGTGCACGGCCAAACGCCTCCCGGGCACGCACCTTGCAATCATTGACTCAAAATCAAATAAATAGTGACTTATTCTCTGATGGTGAGGAAAGTGATATTGATGACTCTGACACTGATAGAGACTATGCACAGATGTCTGATGATAATAGCACGGACAGTGAGATTGAGATACAGCCTGCTCCCATGGCGAGGCTTAGACGAGGCCTAAGCCATCTTCTAGGGTGGCTCCTTCCACTTCAGGCACAGTGTCACTTGAGCTGCCTAGTCTCGCCAAGGTCTTGGGGTTTACTTCCTTCTAGCCAATACCTTCCTCTGAAGCCTCTCCATTGGTCTTAGCTTTCCTGCTCTTGGGAGGTAGGCGTAGACTCTAGCTCCGCTCCAGAGCCTTTGTGTTTGGTTTCTGAGGCTTGATGGAAGTCAGATAGGAAGCCTTGGTTTCTCTTAGATCCTAGTTAAGTCTGTCTTTAATGATAAGGGACCTTTTGCTTCAGGGGGGAGAAATTTTCACATACCCCAACTTGTATGAGTTTGATCTTATTGAAGCCTTCCCAGGGTTTGTTTCCGCATGCCAGTAAGCCTGTCAGATGTCCCTTCTGGAAGGTTCCTTAGTTCCCGTTTAGTAGCTCAGGTGGATCTTTTAAGTATCTCCTGTGAGACCTTCAGTTTGCCTCTATGATAGATACTGCCTCTTTTGTATTTGGGTCTTAACTACACTGGTTATACTATCAGATCTTAGAGTCTTCTTGGCTGGCTGACAATCCTCTTTTCTGAGGGGAGCCCCCTTGTGGCTCCCAGAAACTACTGTCACTAATTGTGTATCAACTACTGTACTTAGGTCTCAAGCAGAATACACCTAACAATGCCAGATTATAGTTTAGGAGAATATTATAAGAGGTCTAACAATATTTTCCATATTCCATTTGCCACTTATGATCTTCATTATATTATTATATTATAAACATGTAAATTTTCCTGAATAGTCTAATTATTGTGCAATCCATATACATTACAGTACTTTATAAAAAATTATTATCCAATGTAGCTCATATGAAGTAGTTATAGTGTAAGCAGAGATCTATATTAAATTATAAACATATTACGTACTTTATCATACCCAAAGTTATCTTTATTTTTCAGTTGTGAAAAACGGCCTATATAAATACCGACTCTGTCCCTCTTGTAATGTCGCCGTACATATTCTTCGATATGTCTGCAACTGTGGATATAGGTTAATTGATGCCAGACGTAAAGCTAAGGAGGAAAGGAGGGCTCAGACAGAAGTAAAAATGTCAGAAGAAAAAAATGTTTCTGGTTTGCCTGGTAAGCTCAGTTTTATTTCTATGAATAATGTTTATTATGAAAATAGACAACATGAATTTTATTAATTACATTTTATTAACTCCGGCACTGTGCACCTCTTTCATGCGAGAAATTCATGGCCAGTGACTTATTAACATTACTTGAAAATTTTTAAACATGAAAACACTGTTAAAATATTGCCAAATTCATTTTTTTTATTTAAAATCACGAGGTAAAAAACATTAAAAACATCAAAATGTTGCTGTGGGCCTTAACCCTTAAATTACGCAACACTTCATATGAAGTGTTGAGTAACAGACTCAAAAGTGCACACCACTGCATATGATGTTTTGGAGTACCGCACATGATTTAAACGGACCGTGGGGTAGAGGGGGGCTCCCCATATGCTACCCAGGGGCTTTAGTAAACAGCCGACATTTTGAAACAAAATCCAATTGGACCACCATGGTGTGAGAGGCCTCAGTTACCCAACAGTCACCATGGCGAGCACACGGCCAAACGCTTCCCAGACACACACCATGCAATCATTGACTCAAGATAAAATAAATAGTGAATTATTCTCTGATGGTGAAGAAAGTGATATTGATGACTCTGACATCGATAGAGACTATGCACAGATGTCTGATGATAATAGCACGGACAGTGAGATTGAGATACAGCCTGCTCCCATGGCGAGGCCTAGACGTTCAGCAGTGCCTCATTGCCTAGTGTCTACACACACCACGAGCGTAGCTCTCATCCTGTAACTACACTTGGGTAATTACACCAATTCACTCACGACCACACAGTTCTTGTACTTATTTAGAGTATGAGGATATTTTAGACGACAAGTCAGAGGAAGGTGACTCTCTTCTGGTTTTAGTGAAGTGGAATCAGAGCATAGTATTACCACGACTCTGGCTAGTGTCAGTGGTGTTACCAAGCCACGTTTTATCGCGTCAGCAGCAGCAGCAGCTCGCCCTACCAAGCACCGCCGAATGGCACCACATGGAGACGATGAGGAACAAAGGTGCTCATGTTCACGTGATTATACCTCATCTTCAGTTCGCGCCCGTACTGTACATAGACAGGCTTTAGTTCCTGGTCCACAGTGTGCAACGATTCCTTACCGTGGTGCCGCTCTTTTGTCTTACAGGACACCAGGTGTACGTGTGTGGAGTGATGGGGACGATTTTGTTTCACTAATTCCTGCCTTTGACAATAATGACGTTGGGATTACAGACCTTTTCCTTAATACTGGTGAGGACATGTGTGAATTGGACTTTTTTACTACATATTTGATGAGCCACTCATGGAACATATTGTTCACCAAACGAACATTCACCAGGCTTATCTCATTGAAAAGGAGTTAACAGAATTTTCACGATTACAGCATTGGAAAAACACTACTATAGGTGAAATGTATGTATTTTGTGCACTATGTATGTTGATGAAACATTGTGTAAAACACAATAGATCATTTGGAGCAAAGACCAGACTGTTCCAACACCTTGGTTCGGAAAATATATGTCTCGAGACAGGTTTCAGATACTCCTCAGGTGTCTTCATTTTGCAAATAATGAAGACCAGGCACAGGATGATAGACTTTGGAAAGTGAGGCATGTTCTGAATGAACTGATTGGAAAGTTCAGAGATTTCTATGTACCAGCACAGAAGCTGGTGATTGACGAATCTCTTACCATGCTTTTCAAAGGACATGTTGACTTCAAGCAATATATTCCCTCCAAACACAACAGATTTGGATTGAAATTCTATGTTCTCTGTGACTGTGAAACAGGAATTGTATTACACATGATTCTGAATACTGCTAGCAATGTAGTCATTCCTGGTAATGACCAACATGGTTTCTCAGGTAGTGTAGTGAAGACACTGATGGCACCTGGTTGATACCTGGTTGATACCTGGTTGATGGGGTTCTGGGAGTTCTTCTACTCCCCAAGCCCGGCCCGAGGCCAGGCTTGACTTGTGAGAGTTTGGTCCACTAGGCTGTTGCTTGGAGCGGCCCGCAGGCCCACATACCCACCACAGCCCGGCTGGTCCGGAACTCCTTGGAGGAATAAATCTAGTTTCCTCTTGAAGATGTCCACGGTTGTTCCGGCAATATTTCTTATGCTTGCTGGGAGGACGTTGAACAACCGCGGACCTCTGATGTTTATACAGTGTTCTCTGATTGTGCCTATGGCACCCCTGCTCTTCACTGGCTCTATTCTGCATTTTCTTCCATATCGTTCACTCCAGTACGTTGTTATTTTACTGTGTAGATTTGGGACCTGGCCCTCCAGTATCTTCCAGGTGTATATTATTTGATATCTCTCTCGTCTTCTTTCTAGTGAGTACATTTGGAGAGCTTTGAGACGATCCCAATAATTTAGGTGCTTTATCGCGTCTATGCGTGCCGTATATGTTCTCTGTATTCCCTCTATTTCAGCAATCTCTCCTGCTCTAAAGGGGGAAGTGAGTACTGAACAGTACTCAAGACGGGACAGCACAAGTGACTTGAAGAGTACAAGCATTGTGATGGGATCCCTGGATTTGAAAGTTCTCGTAATCCATCCTATCATTTTTCTGGCTGTCGCAATATTTGCTTGGTTATGCTCCCTAAACGTTAGGTCGTCAGACATCATTATTCCCAAATCCTTTACATGTTGTTTTCCTACTATGGGCACATTTGATTGTGTTTTGTACCCTGTATTATGTTTAAGGTCCTCATTTTTACCGTACCTGAGTACCTGGAATTTGTCACTGTTAAACATCATATTATTTTCTGATGCCCAGTCGAAAACTTTATTAATATCAGCTTGAAGTTTTTCAATGTCTTCAGCCGAGGTAATTTTCTTACTGATTTTTGTGTCGTCTGCAAAGGATGATACGAAGCTGTGACTTGTATTTTTGTCTATATCTGATATGAGAATAAGGAAAAGCAGCGGTGCAAGGACTGTACCCTGAGGTACAGAGCTTTTAACTGCACTTGGACTAGATTTTATATGGTTGACCGTTACTCGCTGAGTCCTGTTTGACAGAAAACTGAGTATCCAGCGTCCTACTTTACCGGTTATTCCCATTGACTTCATTTTGTGTGCTATCACGCCATGGTCACATTTATCGAATGCCTTTGCGAAGTCCGTGTATATCACATCAGCATTCTGTTTTTCTTCTAATGCCTCAGTGACTTTATCGTAGTGCTCAAGTAGCTGTGAGAGGCACGATCTTCCCGCTCGAAATCCATGTTGGCCTGGGTTGTGAAGGTCATTGGTCTCCATGAAATTGGTGACCTGACTCCTAATCACTCTCTCAAATACTTTTATTATGTGCGATGTTAGTGCAACTGGTCTATAATTCTTTGCCAATGCTTTGCTCCCTCCCTTGTGTAGAGGGGCTATGTCTGCTACTTTAAGTGCATCTGGTATCTCCCCCGTGTCCAAGCTCTTCCTCCACACTATACTGAGTGCCTGTGCTACCGGCACTTTGCATTTCTTTATAAATATTGAATTCCATGAGTCTGGACCTGGGGCGAGTGCATGGGCATGTTTTCAATTTCTCTTTCAAAATTTAGTGCGCTCGTGTTGATATCAGTTATATTTACAGGGGTTTGGATATCCCGCATAAAGAAATTGTCTGGATCTTCTACTTTCATGTTGTTTATTGGAGTGCTAAACATGTCCTCATACTGCTTTTTTAGGATTTCACTAATTTCTTTGTCATCCTCCGTGTATGAACCTTCACTTGTACGAATAGGTCCAATACTGGCAGTAGTTTTTGCTTTTGATTTCGCATATGTGAAGAAGTATTTTGGATTTTTCTTTATTTCCTGAATTGCTTTCTGTTCTAACTGCCTTTCTTCAGTTTCATATGAGTGTTTCAATTTCCGCTCGATTTCTTCAATCTCCCTATTTAAATTATTCCTTCTTTGACGGGAATTCGTGTCTGCATAAGCAGTTCCGTTATTCTTTTCCTGCGTTTATAGTGTCTTCTGCGTTCTCTTTCTACGTTGGATCTCTTTCTGGCTTTCCTCAAAGGAACATGTTTCAGACAGACTTGATACGCTTCCGAAGTCAGTTTTTCTATTCCTTCTGTAGGACTTTTATTACTTAAAACAGTTCCCATGGAATGTTTTTAAGTTCCTGTTTATTATCTCCCAGTCTATCCTTTTATTATTAAAATTGAATTTACTGAATAGCCCCTCTCGCTTTATCAACGTTTTAGGTCTATTCTGAGTATTGATGGTAGTTTGCACTTCAATGAGCTTGTGATCTGAATATGTGGTATCTGATATCGTAATGTCTCTGATAATGTCTTCATTGTTCGTAAAGACCAGATCTAGAATATTTCATTTCTCGTTGGCTCCGATATCTGCTGAGTAAGTGAAAATTTGTCACAGAATCTAAGTAGTTCTCTAATCTGTGGTTGGTTAGGTCCTGATAGATTCCCTGGTATAATATTATTGTTTGCTATTCTCCACCTGAGACTAGGCAAGTTGAAGTCACCTAAGAAGATAATATCAGGTATTGGGTTCTCCAAATTATCAAGGCTATTCTCTATTTTGTTTATCTGTTCTGTGAATTCCTCAGCCGTTGCTGAGGCTGAGGAATTCCACAGATCTGTAATATTCATAGTCTGTAATATTCTAAGAGCATGGACAAACAGTAGGTAAATTTCAAAACCCATGGGGACCGGAAAACTCCAAATTTTCTTAAAGTGAACCAATCACGACTATTCTGCTGTCTACGGCGATGGACGGGCACTGTGAGACATAATTAGTATGTGAGGAAGAGTTTGGCCTTGAAAAAAATATAACTGGGAATATACCACAATGTACTAATTCATAAGCAAAATATTNTTTTTTGGCTTCCCGCATCCTACAGAGGAAGTGTAATTACCTAAGTGTAATTACCTAAGTGTAGTTACAGGATGAGAGCTACGCTCGTGGTGTCCCGTCTTCCCAGCACTCTTTGTCATATAACGCTTTGAAACTACTGACGGTCTTGGCCTCCACCACCTTCTCCCCTAACTTGTTCCAACCGTCTACCACTCTGTTTGCGAAAGTGAATTTTCTTATATTTCTTCGGCATCTGTGTTTAGCCAGTTTATATCTATGACCTCTTGTTCTTGAAGTTCCAGGTCTCAGGAAATCTTTCCTGTCGATTTTATCAATTCCTGTTACTATTTTGTATGTAGTGATCATATCACCTCTTTTTCTTCTGTCTTCTAGTTTTGGCATATTTAATGCTTCTAACCTTTCCTCGTAGCTCTTACCCTTCAGTTCTGGGAGCCACTTAGTAGCATGTCTTTGCCCTTTTCCAGTTTGTTGATGTGCTTCTTAAGATATGGGCACCAAACACAGCTGCATATTCTAGCTTTGGCCTAACAAAAGTCATGAACAATTTCTTTAGTATATCGCCATCCATGTATTTAAAAGCAATTCTGAAGTTAGAAAGCATGGCATAGGCCCTTGCACATATTCTTTATGTGGTCTCAGGTGATAGTTTTCTATCTAGAACCACCCCTAGATCTCTTTCTTTATCAGAGTTCTTTAAAGATTTCTCACATAATATATAGTTTGTGTGGGGTCTATGTTCTCCTATTCCACATTCCATAACATGACATTTATTAACATTAAATTCCATTTGCCAAGGGTGCTCCATATACTTATTTTATCCAGGTCTTCTTGAAGGGCATGACAATCATCTAAATTTCTTATCCTTCCTATTATCTTAGCATCATCAGCAAACATGTTCATATAATTCTGTATACCACTGGTAGATCATTTATGTAGACAATAAACATCACTGGTGCAAGAACTGAACCCTGGGTACTCCACTTGTGACATTTCTCCAGTCCGATACATTGCCTCTGATCACAGCCCTCATTTTTCTATCAGTCAGAAAATTTTTCATCCATGTTAGAAGCGTACCTGTCACTCCCTCCAATATTTTCCAGTTTCCAGAACAACCTCTTATGTGGAACTCTGTCGAAAGCCTTTTTTAGGTCCAGATAGATGCAGTCAGCCAACCATCTCTTTCCTGTAATATCTCTGTTGCTCGATCATAAAACTGAGTAAATTCGATACACAGGATCTACCAGATCGAAAACCATACTGTCTGTCTGATATTATATCATTTCTCTCCAGGTGGCTACCCATTTAGTTTTAATTATTTTTTCCAATATTTTGACTATACACTTGTCAATGATACCGGTCTATAATTAAGGGGGTCTTCCCTGCTTCCACTCTTGTAATTGGAACTATGTTAGCCTTTTTCCACACATCAGCTACAACTCCTGTAAACAGGGATGCCTGAAAGATCAGTTGAAGAGATGCTGAGCTCAGGTGCACATTCTCTCAGAACCCATGGTGAAACTCCATCTGGACCACTGCTTTGTTCTTATTTGGCTCTTTGAGCATTTTTTCCACTTCGTCTCTAGACACCTCTATGTGCTCTATGTTGTTCTCTGGAATTCTTATTGTATCTGGTTCCCTGAAGATTTCATTTTGTACAAACACACTTTGGAACTTTTCGTTTAATGTTTCACACATTTCCTTTTCATTTTCCGTGAATCTATTTCCTTTTCAACCTCTGAATATTATCCTTTACCTGCAATTTGTTGTTTATAAATTTATAGAATAGACCTGGTTCTGTTTACATTTGTCTGCAATCCCTTTTTCAAAATTTCTTTCTGCCTCTCTCCTCACTGCCGTGTAGTTGTTTCTCGCATCTTTGTATCGCTGGTATGATTGGGGGTTTGGCCTCTTCCTGTATTGATTCCATTTTTGTGTCTTTTGGTCTCTGGCCCTCTCGCACTTTCTGTCGAACCAATCCTGTTTCCTAGCTCTGCCTTTTTTTGCCTTTTCTTCTTTGGGGGCTTGGCATTCGTCCTGTCGGAATGTGCACTTGAATGGCAAGATTTGCTTACAGTCGTTCAGGTTTTCCTGGGGGGGGGTGAGTTGGAACACTTCAAGGTGTGCTAGTTTGCTCCCCGTTCTTCCTTATGATGTTGGCCAGGTGCGGCTTCACGTGCAGGTTCCCTTTCGGCATCCCTAATGGCCAAGGATTTGTGCGCCCGTGGGCACTTGGCTTCGGTCTTGCGCTTCTTTTCCACATTCAATGGTCCACCAAGCCCAGACAGGAGTTTCCAGGGCCCGTAGGCTGACTGCTACAGGAAGCCCAGGCAAGGTGTTGCTAACCGGTTAAGAAACCCCAATATAACAAGAGGGTAGAGGATAGCACTGAAAACCCCTGCGACGTGTACAATCACGGGGGCCTAGCAGAGGGCCGCCAAACACCCAGTGGAACTATAGCCACACTAGGCAGACCCCCACCAGGCAATTGAAAATAAAAACAAAAGAAAAAAACGCAAAAGTACACCATCTCCAGAGGCAACAGGAACCGGTCGCCGCTTAGGTGGCAGGTCGCGCACACACCTTGATGCCCTAACCAGCACAATACCAATCCCTACCCAGGGCCAAACAAGGGCCCCAAGCCCCAGCTGGCCCCAAGAGCGAGGCAATTGCCGAGCAGCATGAACCTCTACGGGAATGGTTCCCGAACGCCCCAAGGAAGATAAACCTGTCACGCAGGGGCAGTACTCACAGGGCGCTTAGGAAAGGAAGCCCCTAAGCGCATGCAGTCCCAGCACTGATGAGGTACTCCTGGCCACCGCACAATACAACACACGGCAGTGAACGCCACACAAGGCAAACACCGCCTAGGAAATTGAGGCCAGAGAAGCGTCTATCCCAGTTGATAGTTGCTTATGAACTGATGCTTGGCAGCTGGCGCGGTAGGTCTGGGGCTCCCCCCTTCCCCTCTCGGGGCGGGGAGGGCTGCGCAGACTTTCGGCGCGGCAGTAAAGTGTGATGTTTGCTTGTTTCCTTGGGATTGTAGGGAGTTTCTACCTCTCTGTTCATTTTTTGTTTTAGTTTTTTACCATGTGGGGTTTGTTTTGTTATGCCTACCTTTCTAGGTGCCTTTCCCCGGTCGATGGCAGATAAGGAAAACCCCAACCACTATGGGGTTTTCCAGGGCCATTGCTTCCTGAAACCTCTCTGAAAGGGCCAGGTTCTGGCGCTGGTCCCTGGTAGGTCTGAACTCCTTAGCTAATGTCCCAGTCTAATATAACATACATTAGCCTGATAAGCTCCAGGGAGCCTCCAGGGCTCACCCAGAAAATGGCGTTTCATTACATTCAATGCTGGTTTTTTGTCCGTTGCTGGTTGCAGAGTCTGCGGTGGTGATTTCTCTGCAGGCGGCTTCATCCTGTGATTACCTGGTTGATACCTGGTTGATGGGGTTCTGGGAGTTCTTCTACTCCCCAAGCCCGGCCCGAGGCCAGGCTTGACTTGTGAGAGTTTGGTCCACTAGGCTGTTGCTTGGAGCGGCCCGCAGGCCCACATACCCACCACAGCCCGGCTGGTCCGGAACTCCTTGGAGGAATAAATCTAGTTTCCTCTTGAAGATGTCCACGGTTGTTCCGGCAATATTTCTTATGCTTGCTGGGAGGACGTTGAACAACCGTGGACCTCTGATGTTTATACAGTGTTCTCTGATTGTGCCTATGGCACCCCTGCTCTTCACTGGTTCTATTCTGCATTTTCTTCCATATCGTTCACTCCAGTACGTTGTTATTTTACTGTGTAGATTTGGGACCTGGCCCTCCAGTATCTTCCAGGTGTATATTATTTGATATCTCTCTCGTCTTCTTTCTAGTGAGTACATTTGGAGAGCTTTGAGACGATCCCAATAATTTAGGTGCTTTATCGCGTCTATACGTGCTGTATATGTTCTCTGTATTCCCTCTATTTCAGCAATCTCTCCTGCTCTGAAGGGGGAAGTGAGTATTGAACAGTACTCAAGACGGGACAGCACAAGTGACTTGAAGAGTACAAGCATTGTGATGTGATCCCTGGATTTGAAAGTTCTCGTAATCCATCCTATCATTTTTCTGGCTGTCGCAATATTTGCTTGGTTATGCTCCCTAAACGTTAGGTCGTCAGACATCATTATTCCCAAATCCTTTACATGCTGTTTTCCTACTATGGGCACATTTGATTGTGTTTTGTACTCTGTATTATGTTTAAGGTCCTCATTTTTACCGTACCTGAGTACCTGGAATTTATCACTGTTAAACATCATGTTATTTTCTGATGCCCAGTCGAAAACTTTATTAATATCAGCTTGAAGTTTTTCAATGTCTTCAGCCGAGGTAATTTTCATACTGATTTTTGTGTCATCTGCAAAGGATGATACGAAGCTGTGACTTGTATTTTTGTCTATATCTGATATGAGAATAAGGAAAAGCAGCGGTGCAAGGACTGTACCCTGAGGTACAGAGCTTTTAACTGCACTTGGACTAGATTTTATATGGTTGACCGTTACTCGCTGAGTCCTGTTTGACAGAAAACTGAGTATCCAGCGTCCTACTTTACCGGTTATTCCCATTGACTTCATTTTGTGTGCTATCACGCCATGGTCACATTTATCGAAAGCCTTTGCGAAGTCCGTGTATATCACATCAGCATTCTGTTTTTCTTCTAATGCCTCAGTGACTTTATCGTAGTGCTCAAGTAGCTGTGAGAGGCACGATCTTCCCGCTCGAAGTCCATGTTGGCCTGGGTTGTGAAGGTCATTGGTCTCCATGAAATTGGTGACCTGACTCCTAATCACTCTCTCAAATACTTTTATTATGTGCGATGTCAGTGCAACTGGTCTATAATTCTTTGCCAATGCTTTGCTCCCTCCCTTGTGTAGAGGGGCTATGTCTGCCACTTTAAGTGCATCTGGTATCTCTCCCGTGTCCAAGCTCTTCCTCCACACTATACTGAGTGCCTGTGCTACCGGCACTTTGCATTTCTTTATAAATATTGAATTCCATGAGTCTGGACCTGGGGCCGAGTGCATGGGCATGTTTTCAATTTCTCTTTCAAAATTTAGTGCGCTCGTGTTGATATCAGTTATATTTACAGGGGTTTGGATATCACGCATAAAGAAATTGTCTGGATCTTCTACTTTCATGTTGTTTATTGGAGTGCTAAACATGTCCTCATACTGCTTTTTTAGGATTTCACTAATTATTCACTGATTTCACTGATTGCCTTTGTCGGACTTGTAGGTTCTCTGGGGGGGCCATGGAGGTCCTGCCCGGAAGGGTCGTGCCAGGTCTCAGGGTTCCTTTGGTCGTCGTAAGCCAGTAGTGCCAAATTCGGGGCCGGCACCTCCTCTGGAGCATTTGGCATTATGGTCGGTGCAGTGATTGCTCTTAGTGTCGTTGGGCTTTCGTAGGGGTCGTCAGCCCTTTTGCGGTTTGCCCGGTTGACAGGGCGATAGGGGGGGGAGGCTCACGCTGTTTGCTCTCGCCTGGTCCCACGATTCGTGGGCATTTCGGGTCGTTTCCCCCTACCTGTGGTGGCGTTGGGTCGCTCCTTCTCGTATGTGGGTATCAGGGCAGGCCTCTTCTCCTGTGCTCTGTCAGGTCATCTGGGGGTGGGTTTGCTTGGTGTGGTCGAAACAACAACATCCCTCAGGTGGGTTTCACCTGTTTTCAGTTCCGAAACGAGACTGTGCGGATCTGTGATTCATACTGGACTTGTCTAGTCTGAATCCCTGGGTCTTTTGCCCCTCCTTTCGGATGACCACTCTGTCTCAGGTCCGGCTGCTTTTGGCACCGGGTGTCTGGATGGTGTCTTGGGTCCTCCCGGACGCGTTTTGGTTTTATAATTTTATTGTACGAGTTCCAATTCATCCAGGGTTCAGTGACTGACTCGGTTTTGTCGTGGGGCGACAAGCTTACTGCTTTCATTGCCTTCCATTTGGCTTGAATCTAGCACCTCAAGTGTTCACACGCCTTACCGGGTCGTGGTGACCTGTTTGCTTCTGTTAGGGGTTCATGTTCTGGCTTACCTCGACAACTGGCTGGTGTGGGCTCTCAGCCAGTTCCTGTGTCTGCTCGCCAGGGATATGGTTCTTTCCCAGCTCGCCGGGTTCGGGTTCATGGTGATCTGGAGGAAGTCCATTTTGGTTCCTTCTCAAGTTCGGACTTGGCTGGGTCTGGTGTGGATCTCTCGAACTGCTTCTTTGTCTCTCCCTCCTGCGACGCTGTTGCAGCTGCGGTCCCGCCTCCGGCTGTTTTTGGAGGGCACCCGGGTCACACGTCCATTGTCTGAGCGGCTGTGAGGGAGGCTGAACTTCGCCGTACTGGTCTACCCATTGGGTCGGATCCGGCTTTGGCAGATTTTCTAGTTTCTTCAGGGTTGTCCCTTCTGCTGCTCTCGCGATCGATGGGTTCGGATCCCGGGAGCCTTGCGTCGGCTGCTGCGTCACTGGCTTCCTCTGTGGGTTTTTTGGGATTCTGTGCCGTGGCACCTCCCAGAGCCCTCGTTTGATGTGTTCACAGATGCCTCGTCTGTCAGCTGGGGTTTTGTGACAAGGGCTCTCCAGGCCGGCCAGGGTCGGTGGGGTCTGTCCTTCCGTCGAGCTCACAGCATGGAGAGGGAGTTTGCGGCGGTGTGGCATTTGCTTCAGAGGATTTGGGTCTCTTGAGGAGCAACGATCCAACTCCTCTCGGACTGCTCCCCGGTGGTTCATTGCCTGAACCGCAGGGGTTTGATGCGGTCCTTGGTTCTTTGGGGCTGGTCACTTCAGGTGACTCGTCTGCTGAGTTTTCGGAGTTTGGCTCTCCTGGCAGTTCATGTTCAGGGGGTGTCAAACATCCTGGCGGACGGCCTGTCTCGGTTCATTCCCCTTTCCACAGAATGGATGGTTGACGCCGACTTGTTCAGTTTGCTCTGCCGGACGTACGGGCGCCCAGTGGTGGACTTATTCGCATCGGCATGGTCGAGGCATCTTCCAGTTTATGAGGCGCCCTTCCAAACTGCGAGGCTGTAGGGGTCGATGCCTTTCGGCTGGACTGATCGAGGCGGAGTTACCTGTACCTCTTCCCTCCGGTCCGGTTGTTGCTCCGGATCCTGGCTCGTTTGGAGACTTGCCAAGGGAGAGTAGTCCTGTTGGCTCCTTGGTGGCCGGGCCATCCTTGGTTTCAGGCGCTTCTTGCTCGATGTCTGAACCCAAGAGTCTTTTCGCAGCTCCGCCTCTTTCAGCAGATCGATCCGGTCTGTTACGTGGCTGGTTTGATCTTCTCCACTCTTCGCATCTGGTCTCTTTGATGCAGGTGTATCACCACATGTACGGTGATCAGGTGGCTTAGTTGATGGTGTCCCACCTGCGAGTTTCGTCTAAACGGCAGTATGAAATTTCCTGGCGGTTCTTTCAGCAAATTTTTTGTCCTTTCTCTCTTCGTTGTTTCAGGATCGTCATCTTGTGCCAAATACTGTCGCCTCATTTCGTGTGGCGCTGGCGGAGCCGCTGCAGCTTGCTTTCAGGGTGGATGTCTCTTCTGCTCCGTTCCGCAAGCGTTTTCAGACGTTGTTTCACCTCCGGCCTGCTCATGCGCCGCCTGAGCCATCCTGGTCATTGGACCGGGTGCTCTCTTTTCTCTCTTCTCGATTTATGGTGGCCCCCTCGGTTCAGGACTGCTTTTCTAAGGCTCTTTTCTTGAGGGCATTGGCCTCTGGTGGTCAGGTTGGGGAGCTTCACACTCTCCTCCGGAGCAAGGGTTTCTGCTCTTTCAGTCCTGGTGGTCGTTTCGTTCGTATGCAACCTTCTCCTTCTTTTATGGTGAAGAATCAGTCTGTTGCTTTCCAAAGGGGTCCTTGGGTTGTTGATGGTTGGTTGGTTCAGCCCGGGGTAATTACCTAAGTGTAATTACCTAAGTGTAGTTACAGGATGAGAGCTACGCTCGTGGTGTCCCGTCTTCCCAGCACTCTTTGTCATATAACGCTTTGAAACTACTGACGGTCTTGGCCTCCACCACCTTCTCCCCTAACTTGTTCCAACCGTCTACCACTCTGTTTGCGAAAGTGAATTTTCTTATATTTCTTTGGCATCTGTGTTTAGCTAGTTTATATCTATGACCTCTTGTTCTTAAAGTTCCAGGTCTCAGGAAATCTTCCCTATCGATTTTATCAATTCCTGTTACTATTTTGTATGTAGTGATCATATCATCTTTTTTTCTTCTGTCTTCTAGTTGTGGCATATTTAATGCCTCTAACCTCTCCTCGTAGCTCTTGCCCTTCAGTTCTGGGAGCCACTTAGTAGCATGTCTTTGCACCTTTTCCAGTTTGTTGATGTGCTTCTTAAGATATGGGCACCACACAACCGCTGCATATTCTAGCTTTGGCCTAACAAAAGTCGTGAACAATTTCTTTAGTATATCGCCATCCATGTATTTAAAAGCAATTCTGAAGTTGAAAGCGTGGCATAGGCTCCTCGCACAATATTCTTTATGTGGTCCTCAGGTGATAGTTTTCTATCTAGAACCACCCCTAGATCTCTTTCTTTATCAGAATTCTTTAAAGATTTCTCACATAATATATAGGTTGTGTGGGTCTATGTTCTCCTATTCCACATTCCATAACATGGCATTTATTAACATTAAATTCCATTTGCCAAGTGGCGCTCCATGTACTTATTTTGTCCAGGTCATCTTGAAGGGCATGACAATCATCTAAGTTTCTTATCCTTCCTATTATCTTAGCATCATCAGCAAACATGTTCATATAATTCTGTATACCAACTGGTAGATCATTTATGTAGACAATAAACATCACTGGTGCAAGAACTGAACCCTGTGGTACTCCACTTGTGACATTTCTCCAGTCCGATACATTGCCTCTGATCACTGCCCTCATTTTTCTATCAGTCAGAAAATTTTTCATCCATGTTAGAAGCTTACCTGTCACCCCTCCAATATTTTCCAGTTTCCAGAACAACCTCTTATGTGGAACTCTGTCGAAAGCCTTTTTTAAGTCCAGATAGATGCAGTCAACCCAACCATCTCTTTCCTGTAATATCTCTGTTGCTCGGTCATAGAAACTGAGTAAATTCGATACACAGGATCTTCCAGATCGAAAACCATACTGTCTGTCTGATATTATATCATTTCTCTCCAGGTGTTCTACCCATTTAGTTTTAATTATTTTTTCCAATATTTTGACTATTACACTTGTCAATGATACCGGTCTATAGTTAAGGGGGTCTTCCCTGCTTCCACTTTTGTAGATTGGAACTATGTTAGCCTTTTTCCACACATCAGCTACAACTCCTGTAAACAGGGATGCCTGAAAAATCAGTTGAAGAGGAATGCTGAGCTCAGGTGCATCATGTTTTGTGTCCAGTTGCGGCTCTTCGCCGGTATCTGCATCTCACGGCTCCCGTGGCAGGGGACACGGTTTCCCTTCTTCCCTTCCTTTGGGTGGACCCGGTTTCCCTTCTTCCCTTCCTTTGGGTGGACCCGGTTCCCTTCTTCCCTATTCCAAGGTGCGGTTCTCCTAGGTCGTCCGCAGGATTATTCGGTCCAGCCAGCCTGCGGTTTATCCCAGTGCCCACGACGTTCGTAAGTTCGGGGCTTTAGCTGCTGTTTTGGGGAATATGTCCTGGGCTGACATTCAGGCATGGGGCTTATGGAGGTCGAACAAGGTTCCTGGCTGCACGGTATCTCGTTTATGTTCCTGGGCCTTCTCGGGTGTGTGTAGCCTTTTGTCGCAGGTTGCAGCCATTTGTCTCGACTTCGAGTTGAGAGCGAGTGACAACCGCCTCCCGGGTAAGTATCTCATTTTCTTTGTCTTTGGTTATGTAGCTCCAGGGAGCCGAAGGGGCTATCCACAGAAAACCAGCGTTGAATGTAATGAAACGCCATTTTCTGGGTGAGACCCAGAGGCTCCCCGGCATCCCTCACTCCCTCCAGTCGGCGTTTTTTTGCAGTTTTTGATACTTGGCCTCTGAACTGAGGAGAGTTGCCGGTATGGAGGTCTGGGACCCCCCCCCGTCCCCCTCCCGGGGAGGGGGGTTGCACAGACTGATGCGCGGCATTTGTGGTGATGTCATACGTGTTTTCTTGGTTTTGATTGGGGAGTTCTGTTGTTAGTTCAGCTTTCAGTTTGCAATTTATTTGATCAGCAATAGTTTGTTTTGGAATTCCTACCTTTCTGGGTGCCTGACCTGGTAGATGGCAGACAAAGACTGCTTCCAATTACACAGGGGTGTCTTTAGGCCATTGCTCCTCGTGCCTCTCTTGAGGGGGGCCAGGTTCTGGCTCTGGTCCCCAGTAGGCTTAGAACTCCTTCGATTGACTGTTGCCACGGTCTAATATATACACATCAGCCCGGTATAGCTCCGGGGAGCCTCCGGGTCTCACCCAGAAAATGGCGTTTCATTATATTCAACGCTGGTTTTTTCAGTTGCGAAAAACGGCCTATACCAACTCTGTCCATCTTGCAATGTTGCCGTACATATTCTTCGATATGTCTGCAACTGTGGATACAGCTTAATTGATGCCAGATGTAAAGCTAAGGAGGAAAGGAGGGCTCAGACAGAAGTAAAACTGTCACATGAAATAAATGTTTCTGGTTTGCCTGGTAAGCTCAATTTTACTTCTATGTTTAGTATGAAAATAGACAACATGAATTTTATTAATTACATTTTATTAACTCCTGCACTGTGCACCTTTTTCATGCAAGAAATTTATGATCAGTGAATTATTAACATTACTTGAAAGTTTTTAAACAGAACAATGTTAAAATATTGTCAAATTCAACAATTTTTATTTCAAATCATGGAGTATAAAACATTAAAAATCTCAAAATGTTGCTCTGGGCCATAACCTTTAACTCTTAAACTGCGCAACACGTCATATGAAGGGTTGAGGAGCTTTCAATAAATTGCCCTATACGCTGCTCAGGGGCTATAGTAAACACCTGCCATTTTGTAAAAAATCCAGCACACACCACTAACGTGTGGGAGGCCCCAGTTTACCAGCGGTCACCATGGCGAGCACACGGCCGAATGCCTTCCGGGCACGCAACACGCAATCACTTACCCAAGAGCAAATAACTAGTGAATTATTTTCTGATGGTGAGGAAAGTGATTTTGATGACTCTGACATTGATAAGGACTACACACAAGGACTACACATGTAGCGGCCGTACTTTGCATAGATGGGCTTCAGCTCCTGGTCCATGGTGTGCATCGTTTCCTCGTCGTCATGCGCCTGTTGCATCTCGCAGGACACCATGTGTACTTGTGTGGAGTGATGGTGATAATTTTATTCCTCTAATTCTTGCCTTTGACAATAAAGATGTTGGGTTTACAGACCTTTTCCCTGATAATGGTGTGGACATGTGTGAAATGGAATATTTTACAGCATTCTATGATGAGCCGCTCATGGAATATATTGTACACCAAACGAACCTTCATGCATCGGGGAGCCGGTCGGCCGAGCGGACAGCACACTGGACTTGTGATCCTGTGGTCCCGGGTTCGATCCCGGGCGCCGGCGAGAAACAATGGGCAGAGTTTCTTTCACCCTATGCCCCTGTTACCTAGCAGTAAAATAGGTACCTGGGTGTTAGCCAGCTGTCACGGGCTGCTTCCTGGGGGTGGAGGCCTGGTCGAGGACCGGGCCGCGGGGACACTAAAAGGCCCGAAATCATCTCAAGATAATCTCAAGATGCAGCTCATCTCATTGGAAAAGAGATAAAAGAATATTCATGATTGCAGCGTTGGAAAAACACCACTGTAGGTGAAATGTATGTATTTTTAGCAATATGTATGTTGATGAAGCATTGTGTCAAACATGCTATCACAGATTATTGGAGCAAAGACCAGGCTATTCCAACACCTTTCTTCGGGAAATGTGTCCCGAGACAGGTTTCAGATACTCCTCAGGTGTCTTCATTTTGCAAGTAATGATGACCGGACAGAGGATGATAGACTTTGGCGAGTAAGGCACTATATGAATGAAGTTATTGGAAAGTTTAGAGATTTTACGTACCAGCACAGAAGCTGGTGATTGACGAATCCCTTGTGCTTTTCAAAAGACGTGTTGCCTTCAAGCAGTATATTCCCTCCAAACGAAACAGATTTGGATTTAAATTCTTTGTTCTTTGTGACTGTGAAACAGGTTATGTGTTACACATTATTCTGTATTCTGCTAGCAATGTAGACGTTCCCGGTAACGACCAACATGGTTTCTCAGGTAGTGTGGTGAAGTAACTGATGGCACCATGGATGAACATGGGCCACATTTTGTATACAGATAATTACTATACAAATCCCTTGCTAGCTAGGTTCTTGATTGAAAATAGAACTGGATTAGTTGGCACAGTAAAGCCAAGAAGAAGGGAAATGCCAGTGTTTGAAAATAAACTTGAAGTTGGTGACTGCGAGCTCAGAAAATGTGATCAAATACTCTCTAGTTAGGTGGAAAGACAAGAGAAAAGTGAACTTGCTGACAACCGTTCATGATGGTATAATGGTGAACAGTGGCAAGGTGAACCGAGTAATGCAAGATATAGTATATAAGCCAGATTGTGTTCTTGACTATAATATCAACATGCATTTGGTTGATAAATCTGAGATGATGGTGGGCACTGTCGAGTGTGTGCGGAAAACAGTGAAGTGGACGAAAAAAACAGCGTTGAATGTAATGAAACACCATTTTCTAGGTGAGTCCCGGAGGCTCCGCGGAGCTATCCCAGGCTGGTATGCTAATGTCAGACTTTGGCATCAGTCATGTGTATGGAGTTCTTAGGCCTACCGCGGACCACGGCCAGAACCGGGCCCCCTCAGAGAGGCAAGGGAAGCAATGGCCTATAGAAGCCCCCGTGTGGTTGGAAGCATTCTATGTCTGCCATCGACCGGGACAGGCACCCAGAAAGGTAAGCGCCTCAAAACAAACCCCTATTCTGGTTAAAATTGCTACCAAAAGCCGAACTGGTGGATAGAACTCCCCAACAGAAAAACAAGCAAACTAGTGTAACGTCACACGCCACCGCGCCGCTGTCTGCACAGCTCCCCCCTCCTCGGGAGGAGGATGGGGGAGCCCCAGACCCTCCACGCCGGCTACCCACACCTCAGTTCTTGAGGCTGGATGTCAAAAATGCGAAAAAAACGCCGACCGGAGGGAGGGAGGGATGCTGGGGAGCCTCCAGGACTCACCCAGAAAATGGCGTTTCATTACATTCAACGCTAGTTTTCTGGGGGAGCCTCGTCGGCTCCCCGGAGCTAACTACCCACAGACGGAAAAAGAGGGACTTACCCGGGAGGTGGTCGTCGCTCACTCCTCAACTCGAAGCAGAGACAACTGGCTGCTACTGCCGACCCAAAGCAACACAGGCCCGACGGGGCCCAGGGACATTCACAAGGTAACGAGCAGCCAGGACCCTGTTCGACTGCCAAAATCCCCGCGCCCGAATATCAGACCAAGACATATTCCCAAAGACGGCAGCAAGAGCCGCGAACTTACGAACGTCATGAGCACGGGGATAGACCGCAGGCTGGCTGGACTTAATAACCCTGCGGACGACCTGGGAGACCCGAACCCGCGAACAAGGAAGAAGGGAAACCGGATGAACCCACAGCGCGTCCTCGGACACAGAAGCCGTGGCGCGCAAATAACGGCGAAGCGCCGCAACCGGACACAAAACATGATGCACCCCCGGCCTGACCAACCAAGCATCAACCACCCACGGACCCCTCCGGAACGCAGCAGTCTCATTCTTTGCCAGAAAAGAAGGAGACGGCTGCAAGCGAACAAAACAGTCACCACAACCAAAAGAGCAGAAACCCCTGCGCCGGAGGAGAGCATGAAGCTCCCCGACCTGACCCCCAGAGGCCAAAGCCAACAAGAAAAGAGCCTTGGAAAAACAATCCTGGACCGAAGGGGCCACAATGAAACGAGGAGACGAAAGGAAAGCGAGCACTCTGTCCAAAGACCAGGACGGCTCAGGCAGCGCATGAGCAGGCCGGAGGTGAAACAGCGCACGAGACAGCTTGCGAAACGGCGAAGACGTAACATTGATACCGAAGGCAAGCTGAAGCGGCTCCGCCAGCGGCGCACGATACGAGGCGACAGTGTTAGACATAAGATGACGGTCCTGAAACAACCACGAAAGGAAGGACAAGACCACCCGAATAGACAAGGAACTAACATGACGAAGACGCAAAAAGAAACAGAAGGACTGCCAGGAAACTTCATACTGCCGTCGAGAAGAAGCCCGCAGGTGGGACACCAACAAGGAGGCCACCTGGTCACCATAGAGATGATGATAAACTCAAGTCAAAAAACCCATACGCGAAGACTCGAAGAAGAGATCGAACCAGCCACGTGACGTACCGGCTCAATCTGCTGAAAGAGACGGAGCCGCGGGAAAACCCTCAGGTTCGGACACTGAGCAACCAGCGCCAGAAACCAAGGCTGGGCCGGCCACCAAGGGGCCAGAAGGACAACTCTCCCCTGGTAAGTCTCTAAGCGAGTCAGGACCTGGAGCAACAGCCAAACTGGGAGAAAGAGGTACAGGAACACCCACGTCAACCAGTCTAGCCGAAAGGCGTCGACCCCGATGACCTTGCGATCGGGGAAGGGCGCCGCATACACGGGAAGACCCCGTGACCACGCCGACACGAAGAGGTCCACCTCGGGACGCCCAAACGTCTGGCAAAGCCAATGGAAGGACTCGTCGTCAACCGTCCACTCCGTGGAGAGGGGAACGAAGCGAGACAGGGCGTGAACCGCCAGGAGAGCCAAACCCCGAGAACTCAGCAGACGAGTCACCCGAAGCGACCAACCCCAAAAAGACAAGGACCACATCGAACCCCCGCGGTTCAGGCAATGAACCACCGGAGAGCAGTCCGAATGGAGCCGAATCGTCGATCCGCGGGCCACCCGAATTCTCCCAAGAGCGAACCACACTGCCGTGAACTCCCGCACCGTGCTGTGAGCTCGACGGAAGGACGGATCCCAACGCCCCTGGTCGCCCTGGTGAGCACTGGTCACAAAACCCCAGCCGAGAGACGACGCATCCGTGTACACATCAAGCGAGGGCTCGGGTAGACGCCAAGGCACTGAACCCCGAAAAACCCGAAGAGGAAGCCGGTGACGCAGCAACTGACGCAAGGCCCCCGGGGGCCGAACTCTGCGATCGCGAGAGAGGCGGAAAGGGGAACCCCGAAGGAACCAGAACAGCCGACGAAGCCAAACCCGACCCGGCGGGTAGACCACCATCGCGAAGTTCAGGCACCCGCACAGCCCCTCGAGCAACCGCGGGGGACCCAAGGGCCCATCAGAAACAGACAAAGGCGGGACCGCAGCCGCAGGAGAGACTCCGGAGGGAGAGACAAGGAGGCGGTTCGGGAGTCCCAAATGAGACCCAGCCAAGTCCGAACCTGAGAGGGAACCAGATGGGACTTCCTCCAGTTCACCAAGAACCCGAACCCGGCGAGCTGGGAAAGAACCAAATCCCTAGCTAGCAAGCAAGCTGACCGGCTGGGAGCCCAAACCAGCCAGTCGTCGAGGTAGGCCAACACCCGAACACCTAAGAGACGCAAACGAGCCACCACAACCCGTGTAAGGTGCGTGGTTCAACCCGAACGGGAGACAATGAAAGCGGTAACTCAGACACCCCACAACAAAACCGAGCCAGTCCCTGAACCGTGGATGAATCGAGACATGCCAATAAGCGTCCCGGAGGTCCAGGGACACCATCCAAGCGCCCGGCTCCAAAAGGAGCCGAACCTGAGACAGCGTAGTCATTCGAAAGGAGGCGCAATGAACCCAGGGATTCAGACGGGACAAGTCCAGAATGAACCGCAGGTCTGTGCAGTCCCGTTTCGGAACCGGAAACAGACGGGAAACCCATCTGAGGGACGACGTCGTTTCGACAACACCCAAGCGTACCCACTCCAAGACGACTCGACAGAGCGCAGGGGAAAAAACCTGCCCTGCCAGCCCCGACCCCCCAAGGGGGGGAAGGGGCCACCCAATACCAACGCAGGCTGCCAGACACGACCCGAAAGGCCCACGAATCGTGGGACCAGGTGCGGGCGAACAGCGCAAGCCGCGCCCCCATTGCCCCGTCAATGAGGCAAACCGCAAAAGGGCCGGCGACCCTTACGAGACCCAGAACCCCGCACAGAGCGAACACCGCACCAACCAGACGAGGGAGGGTCCGTAGTAGGAGCTGAACCCGAACCTGACATCAGAGGCCTACCACGACGAGAGGGACCCCGAGCCCTGGCACGACCTTTCCGGGAAGACCCACCCCGGGACCCCCGGAAAACCAACAAGTCCGACATCGGACGACAAGCCACCGACGCAGCCTGAATAAACTGCGCCACAGCCGACTCCTCAAACAGAAGAGGACAAAAAGGTGAAGAACGCCTAAGAGCCAGAGCCCAAGCAGATTCCACGGAGGAACCCAGCACCGTCTGCCGACACACGAGATGGGAAGCATAAAACAGGAACATAAAACATAAAACAGACGGGAAACCGCATCCCGCAAAATCGGCGTGAACAGCCTCAACAAGGCAGCCGATGAACGCGCAGCCGAGGACAAGGTGCCGGACCCCGGGACGGACCCAAGCGTCCTCACATCCTCCACGAGCCAATCCGAGGACAGCTCCAGGAGGGAAAAGAACCGCAAGGCCGAAGCCAAAAGGCCCCGGGCACGCAAGTCCTCCGCAGTGAGCGCCGCCGAAAGGGTAGAAACCTGCACATGGAGCTGAATAACACCCACATCGCGGGGAAGGGCAGGGGCAAACAAGCACTCATTCAGGTACTCAAGCTCGCCCCCCAGGAAAACCTGAAGCACCGTGGAAGCTTCCCGCCACTCCAGCGTGCGGGAACGACAGAAGGAATGTCAGGAATCCAGAACAAACAAGGGGCAGTCCGCTAGCCAGGAAGACCCCGGAACCTCGTAATGGAGCCAGAAAGGGAACGAAGTCCCAAACCTGAATTCGGACGGATCCATTTCTGAGGCATAATCCGGGTCACGCAGGAGGTAAGCTGCAAAGGGCGCCCGCACCACACCAGGTTGGATGCGATAAGCCGAAAACCTCCGGAAAGACGGAACCGACGTACCCGGGGAACACGGAACCGAACCCAGGGAGGGGACACCAAATCCAACTCGTACGCAGAGGGGGGAAAAGAAAACCTCACTCCTTGTAACAATAAGCCCCGCTCAGAGGGAAGAGAAACCCAGGCGGGGTCCAGCGGAGCCCAAGGCCCCCAAGTCAGCCCCTCCCCAGCCTCGAGGTCCTTCACCACAGGACCCGAGGCCGAGTCCTCTCCCCAAGCCCCGACCCCACAAGACAAGGACGGAGCAGCCGGAAAAGCTGGAGGAAGGGGGGCCCACTGGTCAGATGCAGAAGCTTCGGCCAGGAGACAAGACTCGAATGCCTTTGCCGCCCCCCTCGGAAGAGGCACCCCCCGAAGCTGCCCGAGTCTCGAGATCAAGTAACTCCTGCTCCGACCCCGAAACCCTCAGACGCTTCGGGGCCAGAAGCAGGGGGGGGGGGGTGGACCAGAACGAACAGAAGGGGAAGGACGAGGAGGTGCAGACTGAACCGGGATCGAAGTGACCCCCACCCCCAAGTCCGGGTCTCAAAAAGCAAAGCACGGCAGCCCCGGGGCTTCCGGGTGAGCAACCAACCGAGTGCGTAGCAACAGACGAAACCTAGACTGCAACGCACACCCATATCTGGTGTGTGGGGCCCATATCTTAAGAAGCACATCAGCAAACTGGAAAAGGTGCAAAGACATGCTACTAAGTGGCTTCCAGAACTAAAGGGCAAGAGCTACGAGGAGAGGTTCGAGGCATTAAATATGCCAAAACTAGAAGACAGAAGAAAAAGAGGTGATATGATCACTACATACAAAATAGTAACAGGAATTGATAAAATCGATAGGGAAGATTTCCTGAGACCTGGAACTTTAACCCTTAAACCGCGCATATCATATATAAATGATATCAATGACAAAACCGAAATCGCGCGCATCATTTATATATGATTTCGTGTCTAGCGCTATAATTTAAACACCCCGCCTGGGATAGGGGCAGCTATAGTACAGCCACGACTGATAGTTGCCAGATCCCACCTAGAAAAAAAATCCAGCCCAACATTCTTGAGAGTGAGAACGTCAGTATTGCGCCAGCCACCAAGGCTGGCGCACGCAGCACGAGCTCACAGCACCGCTGTTCAGCTTGTGACCACAGCATCGCCTACAAATGCCAAAATATAAGTGATACTGCTATTATTTAGCAGTGATAGTATTACTGAAGCCCCCTGAATTTGATAAAACTGACCAGGATTCTGATAACAGCTTGATTGTGGAGATATTTAGCGCTGTGCTCGATGGAGGGAGGAGTACGGCTGTGGAGGGAGGATTGTGGCGTTGTCTTCTGACTGTGTGTGGCCACCATTTATTGACTGCACTCACCATACCAGCTTAGTGGTTCGCTATGGTGAACACAAATGTAGATACTTACATATAACGTGTGTATAGTGTGAGATAACAGCGAGAGGAGTAGGTTGGGAGCCGCCATTTTGGTGAGAGGAGCGTCGTCTGCAGGAATTATCGTGTTGTTTACCTGTGACCACAAAGGGTCTTTGGGCACCATACCAGCTTATTTGTACAAGTATGGTGAATAAAACAGGTAGATACTTATATATAATGTGTGTATATAGCATAATAACACCACAACCAATATTGTTGGAGGAGAAATATTAGTGCATGTGGCCTTGAGGGTGGCCGCCGATCAGCTGACTGTGGAGTAGCTACGTCTTTGTGCGTTTACTCACCATACAAGCTTAGATGTACAGTTATGGTGAACAAAACATGTAAATACGTATATATAACGTCTGTGTATAGTGAATAAATGCAAAAACAGTATTGTGGGAGGTAAATGAGGGTGAGTGAGGTGGTGTTGAGGGAGGGCGTGGCAGTGAGTGGCTCGATGGTGTGTGGCGGCCACTCCTCGTTGCTTTTTGACTCACAAGACCAACTTAGTAGTTCGTTATGGTGAACAAAACATGCAGATACTTATATATAACCTGTGTATATAGTGTAACAACAGCAAAACTATTTGTTTATTGTTTTATGAACATAATAATTGAATCACTTATATGCACACCATAATTTTGAGTACAGCGATGGTTCACACATTTTATAATATAAATATACCACAATTCACTGTATGGAATAATATTACTGCAAAAAAACTAAGAAAAAATCAATCAGAGACATTGAAATAATTAGGAAATAATATATTTGTGGCAACTGCCGTCTGACAGCTCGGGCGGAGTAGACCTCGTCTGGCGAAGGCTCTGCCAACGCCCCTTTTTTGCCACACTTCCCTACCCTACTGCGGCTAAAATATGCTACCTACGATTTTTTTGTTATTTTTTCCGTGATCAGGGAACAAAAATAAACAATTCTATAAGACGAAAGAATTTTTTGGATTTTTTTTTGTTGCGCCTGTGGGTGTGAATTCCATTTGGGCTCCTAGCGGTTTGAGGGTTAAGAACAAGAGGTCATAGATATAAACTAGCTAAACACAGATGCCGAAGAAATATAAGAAAACTCACTTTCGCAAACAGAGTGGTAGACAGTTGGAACAAGTTAGGGGAGAAGGTGGTGGAGGCCAAGACAGTCAGTAGTTTCAAAGCGTTATATGACAAAGAGTGCTGGGAAGACGGGACACCACGAGCGTAGCTCTCATGCTGTAACTACACTTAGGTAATTACACTTAGGTAATTACATTGAGGGCTTTCAAGCACACAGACTAAGACAATTGCCACCAGCTGGAAAGCGTGCAATAGGCCAACGTGATTGCTTAGTTTGTAGATCAACAAAAAGGAGAGATCAGAAATGAAAACAGGTGCAAACATGGTGTGAATCGTGTGCAGTTCCATTGTTCCATTATGTGCTGTCGACTGCTTCAACGACTACCACTCTCTCCAAGCCTTCTACAATATTAGTGCATAAACCTGTAAATAGTGCATGTATGTGTGTAAATATAATAATGAACAATATGAATACATATTATATAAGCATAATGGAAAACATTTGTGTGTGCATGTGTATTCTCGATGTTTGCAACCTTTATTGCCATTGGCCGTGATGTAACATTATATGCAACACAATTAGTGAATAATATTAGCAAAAAATACGCCTAGACACTGTAAATAATGCAGTGAAAATAAATTCGTGGCAACTCTGGCTGCTTGAAGACCGCACGCGACGCCTCCGGGATGCATCTTCCATGAGCGATCATGCAGGATGTGACGTCATCGCCCATATTGTCAACTCAGTTATGTCACCGGTAAGTACAATTATTTTTTTTTATTTTTCTCGTGATCAGGGAACGCAACAGGTTGGAAGATTTTCCTTTTTTTTTTTGGTATGCACCTGTGGGTGACAAATGCTAATTAGCCCTGAGCAACACAAGGGTTAAACTACGCAACACTTCATATGACGTGTTGAGTAACTGATACAGAAGTGCACACTCACAGAGACAAAACTTGAAGATGTTATTTTAAATGAGGTCATATTCCCAAGGGGCTACTCAATTTGGAGACGGGACAGAAAAATTAGGAAAGGCGGTGGCGTTGCTGTGCTGGTGAAAGAACACCTAAAGGTGAACGAAATAATGACTGCCAATCCACAAGAAATTGACATAATAGCACTAAAGATCTGCCATGAGGATGATAAACTAATCATCATAAATGCATATAGTCCACTGCTAAGCATCACATGGTCAAAGGAGGAGCTAGATAGTAAACAAGAAGGTTTTAACAATAATGAGAGAGATGCAGGCGAAGAGTCACAATAACGTGGCTGACGTATGTTGACCAGACCACCACACTAGAAGTTGAAGGGACGACGACGTTTCGGTCCGTCCTGGACCATTCTCAAGTCGCTTGTGACAAGCAAGCGACTTGAGAATGGTCCAGGACGGACCAAAACGTCGTCGTCCCTTCAACTTCTAGTGTGTGGTCTGGTCAATGAGAGAGATCATAGCGAGAGCGGATAACGATAGTTCACGACTGTTAATAGTGACTTCAACTTGAAATCCATAGACTGGGAAGCATAGGAAGCTAAAACAGAAGATTTCTGGACCTGTAAATTGTAGACCTCATCCTGGAAACATTCTTGTATCAACATGATAAACAAGCTACGAGGATGAGGGAAGGGGACGTTCCCTCCATGCTAGATTTGGTATTTACCAGGAAGGAGGAAGAAATATTTGACATTCAGTACCTTCCTCCCTTGGGTAAAAGTGACCATGTCTTTTTGGGAATAAAGTATGGCAATGATTATAATCTGGAAGAAACTATGATGGTCGATGCAATTGAAAACCTGACTTTAGGAGAGGCATTATGGCAACCTTAGAAAAATTTTTAGTGAGTATAATTGGACAGACTTGTTGCTAGGCAAGGAAGTGAATGAGATGTATGTCAAGTTTTTTGAAATATATTATAAAGGCACAAAAAAATTTATACCAAACAGAGAAGCAGAACTAGGAAACCCGCATTGGTTCAACAGAGAGTGCGAGAGGCCAGAGACCAAAAGACACAAAAATGGAATCAATACAGGAAGAGGCAAACCCCCAAACATACCAGTGATACAAAGATGCGAGAAACAACTACACGGCAGTGAGGAGAGGGCAGAAAGAAATTTTGAAAAAGGGATTGCAGACAAATGTAAAACAGAACCAGGTCTATTCTATAAATTCATAAACAACAAATTGCAGGTAAGGATAATATTCAGAGGTTGAAAATGGGAAATAGATTCACGGAAATGAAAAGGAATGTGTGAAACATTAAACAAAAGTCCAAAGTGTGTTTGTACAAAATGAAATCTTCAGGGAACCAGATACAATAAGAATTCCAGAGAACAACATAGAGCACATAGAGGTGTCTAGAGACGAAGTGAAAAAAATGCTCAAGGAGCTAAATAAGAACAAAGCAGTTGGCCCAGATGGAGTTTCACCATGGGTTCTGAGAGAATGTGCACCTGAGCTCAGCATTCCTCTTCAACTGATTTTTCAGGCATCCCTGTTTACAGGAGTTGTAGCTGATGTGTGAAAAAAGCCTAACATAGTTCCAATCTACAAAAGTGGAAGCAGGGAAGACCCCTTAATTATAGACCAGTATCATTGACAAGTGTAATAGTCAAAATACAGTATGGAAAAAAATATTAAAACTAAATGGGTAGAACACCTGGAGAGAAATGATATAATATCAGACAGACAGTATGGTTTTTGATCTGGAAGATCCTGTGTATCGAATTTACTCAGTTTCTATGATCGAGCAACAGAGATATTACAGGAAAGAGATGGTTGGTTGACTGCATCTATCTGGACCTAAAAAAGGCTTTCGACAGAGTTCCACATAAGAGGTTGTTCTGGAAACTGAAATATTGGAGGGGTGACAGGTAAGCTTCTAACATGGATGAAAAATTTTCTGACTGATAGAAAAATGAGGGCATGATCAGAGGCAATGTATCGACTGGAGAAATGTCACAAGTGGAGTACCACAGGGTTCAGTTCTTGCACCATGATGTTTATTGTCTACATAAATGATCTACCAGTTGGTATACGGAATTATATGAACATTTTGCTGATGATGCTAAGATAATAGGAAGGATAAGAAACTTAGATGATTGTCATGCCCTTCAAGATGACCTGGACAAAATAAGTATATGGAGCACCACTTGGCAAATGGATTTAATGTTAATAAATGCCATGTTATGAATGTGGAATAGAGAACAACTAGACCCACACAACCTATATATATGTGAGAAATCTTAAAGAATTCTGATAAAGAAAGAGATCTAGGGGTGGTTCTAGATAGAAAACTATCACCTGAGGACCACATAAAGAATTTGTGCAAGGAGCCTATGCCAGCTTTCTAACTTCAGAATTGCTTTTACCCTCAAACCGCTAGGGGCCCAAATGGATTTACACCCACAGGCGCAACAAAAAAACAAAATCCAAAAAATTCTTTCGTCTTATGGAAGTGTTCATTTTTGTTCCCTTGATCACGGAAAAAATACCAAAAAATCGTAGGTGGCATATTTAGCCGCAATAGGGTAGGGAAGTGTGGCAAAAAAAGGGGCGTTGGAGAGCCTTCGCCAGATGAGGTCTACTCCCGGACCTGTCTAGACGGCAGTTGCCACAAATATATTATTACCTAATTATTTCAAAGTCTCTGATTGTTTTTTCTATAGTTTTTTTTGCAGTAATATTATTCCATACAGTGAATTGTGGTATACTGTATTTATATTATAAAATTGTGAACCATCGCTGTACTCAAATTATGGTGTGCAATAAGTGTTTCAATTATTATGTTCATAAAACAATAAACAAATAGTTTTGCTGTTGTTACACATATACACAGGTTATATATAAGTATCTGCATGTTTTGTTCACCATAACGAACTACTAAGTTGGTCTTGTGAGTCAAAAAGCAACGAGCAGTGACCGCCAAACCCCAGCAGCCACTCACTGCCACTCCCTCTCTCAACACCATCCTCACTCACCCTCATCACCTCCCACAATACTGTTTTTCCATTTTCACTATACACAGACGTTATATATCGGATTTACATGTTTTGTTCACCATAACTGTACATCTAAGCTTGTATGGTGAGTAAAAGCACAAAGCGTAGGTACTCACACAGTCAGCTGATCAGCGGCCGCCCTCAAGGCCAAACGCACTAATATTTCTCCTCCAACAATATTGATTGCGGGTGTTATTACGCTATATACACACATTATATATAAGTATCTACCTGTTTGTTCACCATACTTGTACAAATAACGGTATGGTGCCCAAAGACCATAGTAGCCATCAGTAAGCAAACATGCCAAGTCGTGCAGACGACGCCCCTCCCTCACCAAAATGGCGGCTCCCAACCTACTCCTCTCGCTGTTATCTCACACTATACACATTTATATGTAAGTATCTACATTTGTGTTCACTATAGCGAACCACTAAGCTGGTATGGTGAGTGCAGTCAATAAATGGGGCCACACACAGTCAGAAGGCGACGCCAAAACCCTCCTCCACAGCCTTACTCCTCCCTCCATCG